>SRSM01000173.1:0-48846 GCA_019593545.1 Apocynum venetum | reverse complement strand
TTCAAAATGAAAAGTTGATTCGCATTCCCTCAAAAAAAAGTGTAAAATTATATTTCAATATTGTTAAAAAATCAACTTTACCATGGGTATAAAACTAAATAAAAGAGACATAATTCATTTTTTATTTTTTAATTATAATTTATAATTACTCTTATATATATAATTATATATTATGATTTTATTAAATTATATGACAATTATAACTATAAGATTTTACTTATATATCAACTTCCTTAAAAATATAATCCAATGCATCACACATGTGAACAACTAGTTAAATTAAATCTATTACAATTTTGCTATGGGTACTGGAGTTTTTAACAGGACATTAAATAATTTCTCAAGAAATCTTTTTTAATTTTTTGTCTTCGTTTGCAAAATGAAGATTATCGTATATTGGCCATATATCATAAGATATTCAGTTACCCTAGTGCAAACTTAGTGACCCTTGATACATCATAAGCATGCCCATAAACACTCAAACAATAATCAATCCCTGAAAAGGATATAAATTAGCACAATATTCATATATTCCAGGATTACAAAAGCTCATAAGACAACATATTTGGGAAAAAGAATTTGAATGCCCAAAACTACAAGAATCATGGGATTTTTTAGTCAGTTTCAAAACGGACGTTAGCAAGTCCCGCGGGGAGATTGCCTTACAATGCTGTTAAAGAAAAAGAATGGCAAAAAGGATGAAGAAAATTAAAGCACTCTGGAAATCAAAATCTGCAAACAGTGAGCAAATTCATATTAGCATTTTGGAAGATCAGCTGGTGGAGGAAGGAGCTTTTGGTTGGGAAGCTTTCCATCCAAAACAAGCCATGCCATCTTCAATCCCCAGCTTGTATGGACTTCCAGGTGGCAATGCATGAACCAAACTCCTGGATTATCCGCCAAGAACCGAATGGCAACCCAACCACCGGAGGGGACACCAACTGTGTTTCTTTCGATGGGATCGATAAGGTTGAAGTTCTTTGAGTCCTTGTTTGGATCATAATTACCAAATCCTTGACCAACCACGAAGAAGTTGAATCCATGAAGATGGAACGGATGGCTTTCGGCCCCAAGATGCTAGTGTCCTGCATGACTAACTCCACACTTGTGTTGAAAGGAAGTACCATAACTTTGGTATCATTTCCCACATTGGTATTATTAGGGGGGTTTCCAGTATAGTTGAACCAATGTAATGGATTAATCGGAAAGTCTGGACTATAGATGCCTTTGGATTGGCCAAAGTAGTGAGATTGGAGGAGGGCTGTTGTTGGTTGTACAAAGGATATGTTATTAACTGATGCTGCAAACTTAGTTCCATTTGGACCTTGGCAACCTTGGCTTTGATCACATGGATTTGTTCCCAATCCCACAGTGAAGTAGAAATGTTTGTCTATATTTTGAGGAATATTAGCAGGGAACTGAGGACTAGCTAAACTTCGTAGTTTGTTTGTGAAATTTGTGGCAAAAGAAGTATCATTCAAGGTGGTAATGTTGGTTTGAAGAGTGGAAGACTTTTTGTTGAGAGGTGGGAGTCATATTCAAGAATTCCAGCAACAGTGGAGTTGTCAAAGGTACCAAGGCCTGTGACATAGGGTCTAGCAGCCATGAGAAAAGTGGCATTAGGGAAGTGAGGTTTTGTCTCTAGGAGAACATTAGTTGTTTGTCCTGGTGCAATTAGGATTGTGTCCGTGACAAATGGTTTGACATAGATTGCATCAGCTTCAACAACTTTGAGAGTGTGATTTGCTATACTGAAGAACAATTCATCATTTAGTGCAGCGTTGATCATGCGAAGAAGATAAGTCTTTCCAGGCTTCACTTTCAATTTGAATGCATCTGTCAAGAAAGATAGATATATTCAATAGTTAAAACAAATTATTTCCAATTAACTGAGTACATTCCCTATTTAGTCCCTAATGATTTTCGTTTAGGCCATCTTGATCATCCATGATCATTTTGAACATTTTTTTCATAATGTTTTTTTCTTTGACTATTTTGATATTGACGATTATTTTTAACTTTTTTGTCCATGATGTTTTTCCGTGTGATTTATTAAATTTTTCCATTATAAATTTGGAAGGAACTAATAACTCACATGAAAATACATCAATAAACCAATAAGTGTAAAAAGAAGACCTAATTATATCACAGGAAAAAAAATAGGGACAAAAAAATTCAAACTAAGCGTCGATTGGTAAAAATATCAAGGACAAAAAGGTTCAAAATAATCTTTAAAGACGAAAATGATTAAGAAAAAAAAGTCCTTGCTCAATTTGCATACCTTTTGCAGAACAATTGTACAAAGGCCAGGGAGTCCATTGATGGTATAGGCATCAGAGACATTTGGACCTCCACCTGTTTGTAAAGCTTGGCTAATAATAGCCTCAGTATCAGCATTAAACCACTCACCTAATCAAAATCACAAAAGGGAGATATTTAATTTTGATGTATATCTGTAAAATCAAAAACTTTCAATAAGAAAGAAAAATATGAAAGATCAAATGAGTACTATACCGAATATGATCGGAACTTCCTTGTAGGGTTTGGTGAATGGATAAGGGACATTACGTTTAGGAAGAATAATCAATGGACCATAAACGGTTGATCTTAACCAAGAAATATGTGCATGCCAAAACAAAGTTCCTCTTTGGCCAACAATGGTGTAATTGTACACATAGCTCTGTCCAGTTTGAATAGGGCATTGTGTTATATATGCCGGTCCATCTGACCAGCCACTTTGAAGCTGCCTAATACCATGCCTATATTTTACAAAACAAAGCAATTAATATTCATCATGTACCTACTAGCTAGAGAAATTATAATGCATGTGTGATGCCAAATTAATCTTTCTTTCAGTAAGAAAAATATTATACCAGTGAATGCTAATATTATTTGGAACATGATTATTGACTTTGATCAGCAAACGATCCCCCTCTCGAGCCACAATCCGAGGACCGGGAAATTGGCCATTAACTGTGACCATGCTCTTAGTGTGGCACAATCGCGTGACATTTTGCATGGTGATCTGAAAAAGATATAAATTAATAAAGAATTAAAAAAACGAAATCTACAACCTTTTGAGATTTTGATCACTCGTATTATACATACATTAAATTCGTAGTGCCTCGTTATGCCAAGTGCATGGTGTGGAAGGAGAGACAATATTGTCATGAAAGCAAAGAAAATGAACATTTGAAGTGAAGAAGCATCCATTTCTCTTTGGGATAAAGCATTTGAAGTATGCATATATATAGTGGGAAGTGAAGGGGTGTTTGGTTGATTAATTAGGTAATGAAGATAATATAGCTTAAAGAGGAGCATAGTTCAAGAGTGTCATAAGATGTCTTTCTCGCACCACTGTTGTTGGGAGAACAACTTTAGAGTAGCAACAAAGGCAATTATGGGCTGTTTTTTGACCTCTTTCTTGGTTGACAAACCTTTTCTTGGTCATGATGTCTGGTCCCTCAATCAAGAAGACATGAAAACATTACTGTGAAAGAAAAGAAAGAAGGGAAATTACATTCTGTTCAACGCATTTCTGCTACTAAGATATATAGTTGGTGAGTATGGTATTATCAAACATGGAATTAACCACTGTAGTAGGACCATATTTTGAGTACATTCCTCCCAAGCAAGGCAGATATTTCTTATATTTGCCTCTTTAGCTTCTCATGCATTCCATTTCTGCCGACGATTGGAACAAACTTACTTCAAATGTTCATAAGACAGTGACACAATGGAAAGGTTTGATTTCAATTCAAGGAAGCTTAATTCATAACTAGTGTTTCCTCTTGCTGAACTGTAGATGTAGACAAGATTCTCCATCCTTGGTTTTCCTTGTTTCTTTTTTTTTTTGTGGTTAGCAAATGTTTTCGTTATATTTTGAAGTTACAACCCTGAGTTATATGTCATAATTAAAGATGTAGAGAAAGTGAGATTTCTTCAAATTGTTTGATACAATGATTTTATCTTAATTTTCGGTATAATGGTAGAAAGGACTCTCATTTTGGTCGGACCAAACCATATATTGACCCTTAAACTTCTACTTGTTGCTCCCTCACAAAGACATACACGCACTTGGGAATGGTGTTATAGATTTTCATCACTTTGTCACTCTCATCATTTGATTATATACATGAAGTTCAAGTGAGCATACATAGATTTCCAACAAGAATAGTTTCAAAAGTTTCTCAACTTGAATAAATGCCATTTGGGGAAAGAATAAGACTTCTCCAATATAGAACTTGAGACTTAAGTTTTTCTTCTTCCACTTGGAGGTTAGAGAGTAGCTATACAAATCTTACAAATCTTACTTTTTATATAGACCAATAAAATATTTTGCTTTCTAAATTATTCTTATTTATTATATTTTGAAAATAAGAAAGAGAAAATAAAGTTTCTTTTGAGAGGAGAATTGAAAATAAAAAGGATAATGTTGGAAGTCACATATTCATAAAATTATGTAAAAGAACTTATATTTTGGAAAAAAAAAATTTATCCAATAACTTATATTTTGGGACGGAGGGAGTAAATCAGAAAAATAAAATAAAATGCAATTCCCATATTCCTTTTCTTTTGTTTTTTTTAAAAAAAAAAATTAGGTAACCCAAACTAGTAATGTATTTTTATAATCCACGACTAATTTGATTTAGTTCTTAAATTAGACATCCTGCAAGGGACAAAATTCCTAATACGTTTTCCTAGACATTTGAAAGATTTGAAATTAGATACTTCATTGAAGATACCAAATGTCCTTTCCACTTTGGTCTTTATTCTATTGTATTGTCAACAAATGATCAAATGTTGATGTTCAGTCCAAATGTTGATGTTCAGTCCACTTTGGTCTTATTCTTTTGTCAACAAATGATGCAATTTGGTTGGTGGTTCCCATTATTCTACTATCAACAAATGATGCAACTTGATTAACGTCCTTCATAATCACTTTTATTCATTCAAAGATATGCAGAATATAAACAAGACTAGCAATCTAGATGTATCAAATTAAGCTTCATTATGTTCTGTTCGAACTCGAGCTAACTTGATTGAGATTTGTTTGTGACCCAAGCTTTAAAGCTTGTGTTATTTACTTAATATTTAGGTAATTTATGTAAATATAAGAAAAAAGAAATGAATTACTAATCTCAATTAAGTTTGATGACATTGTAATCAAAGTTGTGAAAGCTCAAGCTTGACTCATTTACATTAAAGCATGGCTTGAACTTAACGCCAAATTCTTCTGAGAAAAACTGCTTTTATGGAAAATGCTTGTAAGTGAAATGATTTAAACCCCCCCCCCCCCCCCAATACATGAACAAGGCAAATTCTCAGAAATTCAATGGTTAGAACAGCTGGTGTAAAAAATATTTGCTAATGGAAAGAATTACATAATTTGATACAAATGTTGAGGCATTTATCAGAAATAAATTGAATGTCTGATGAAGATGAAGTTCCAGATTCACATTTATGTGTATATTTACTCTTACAATGAATGATAAATTCTGTCTGTTATCAACCAGCCTTCTCAATTGCTTCTATGCACTCCAGAACTGTTGCCTTCTTTGACATTGCAGAAATTAATGCTTCGTGAAGCACCTTATTGTTCTTCACCAGTGATCCAGCGAATAGGACCTGAAACATATTCCCGCGTTATTGTAAGCCTTGAAAATTTGATCAGCAAAGTAAACTAATTCAAAGAAATTTTAAGATGCTTCAGAATGCAGTGGATATATATGCTAGATAAACATTTTAAGTCATAGTAATGGCTACTAGAATACTTACTGCCCATCTAGTAAGGTTTTGTTGTTGATCTTTGCTAAGCTGTGGCTTGCTCCTATTTATAAATCTCTGAAGAGATGGAAAGCAAGAGAATAAGATTATCTGGAGAATTCTTGAAAAGAAAACCTTTGCAATGCAATAGAGACCTGAAGAGTGAACAGATCGGCAGATTGGCCGACAACTTTGTCATATTTGAGACCTTCAGCTGCTAATCCAGCCATTGCAACAACTGCCAACCTGAGGTGAGGGGTGCAAAGGGTGGAAATCATCAAAATTTCTCTCTAATGACCTTATTAATTCCACAATCTGAATCAGATATAACTAATTTGAAGGTTGCAGAAACCTACTATCCTATATCACTATTAAATTTTTTACCCTCCTGCACTGTAAAGTTGTAGATTCTGGAGTTGTGTGCCAGAAATCCGCAGCATTTGAAATAACTCATGAAATTGTTCGGCAGGGACCAGAGGGACAAATAAAGTCGATAAAGGCTCTATCCATATCCTTCAAGTTGGCTACATTAAGAATTAAATTGGCTAATAGTGTATCATCGGATACTTTGACATTAGCAATTATATTCCGATCAAACATGGAGATGGTCAGATAAGCCCCAGAAAAGACACACCAAGTAGTATCATTGATAGTCAACCTTCCAACACAACCCATATATACAAAGCCTAAAAAACAAAGAAGCCAAAATATGGGGTACTGATTTTTCTGTTAGAATACAGCCAATTAACATGCCAATCTTTGAACTGGCAGCCATCACTGAGTAGAACTTCGACTCGAGTGTGCAACCATTTGCTAGACTCTGCTTGTATACAGGAAAGGAGCTACTGGATTATCAACTTGCAAACTTATATCATTTTTAGCTTTGCATCTTTGATTATGTATAGCAGATTCTAACCCATGACCAACACTTCAATCCACTAGAAGTTTTGAGGTGTATCAGCACATAAACTCCTCCCTGCCAGGTACTCAAATCCCTTGTTCTTTGGAAACAAAATTTTCAAATGGCAGATCTACATCAAAACTTCAATGTTTCTTATCAAAATTATTCAGCTGCTATGGCCAATATGCTTAAGTTAGATGCAGAACCAGGTAATAATTGATCCAGGAAGAATAAAGAAAATATATATTAGCATGACTCCCGCAAGTTCAATTTTAAGGCTCTCAAACAATAACTTTCATAAAGATACCTGTCTAGTTCCTTTGTGTCAAGCTGTCCACTGTATATCAGCTTTTCCAGTCTTTTATCAATGAGGTTGACGTGCTCTTTTCCAATATCCAGTGAATAACCGAGGATAGGGACACCAAGTAAGTAGGCAACTGAAATTAAAAACATGAAACTTAAGGCCATAGTGCCATGTAGCTCAAAATAACAGCAGAAGGTAGCAATTTGGCTTGGCAAATGCACAATTTTCATGTAAAGACATTAAAAAAGCTATCCTTCAGCTATATGCTGACAGTAGGAAAATGGAGAAGCATAGATAGCTCTCCAAGTGTGCTTAATTACAAATAACCAAAAGCCATCGATCAACATCAAAAGTTCTTTTTCCATAGAAGTTGATGCCAAATTTATATTTGTAACAAAAAAATAAAACTTTGTTTTCAATAATTAGATTAGATTTTAAAGATATATTCATGCAAAGAGGTACTCCAAACATCACCAGAAAATGGCACCAAATTATTATCAGGGTTTTCAGAAGCAAAGATTTTTTTTAAGAGAAGCAAATTCCAAAATGTCACCATGTAAGACATTTCCTGTATTTGTTTTTAAGAATATTCCAAAAAGAAAATGATTACCCAAGAAGTGTGCTGCTTCATGTCTAGCAATCCTGTCCTGGTAATCAGGAAAAAATGATGAAAATCCCCCAATGGCTGCCTGAAGGAGCCTACAGCATAGTAAGACAACTGGATTTAGATGTATGACATTTTTTGCTGTGTGCGCTTAATGTGCGTGTGCCTGTACCTCTTTAATGTGTTTCTGTAATTTGAGTTATTTCGTATGAACATACTATATAAGTTTAGCATATTCCTTCCTAACATCCATCTCACTTACAATCACCAGAAATCATGAAATTCAAAGAATTTGAAGAAACAGAGACTTACCCAGGAGAAATGCTCCCTACAGCCAAAACAATTAAAGAGATACTTCCAATTAGGTATGGCACAAAGAAACCCCAATCCTGTAAAAGGTGTTACCAAAGAAAGGGATGAATATCAAAGTGCCATGATTCCGCATATCAATGCAAAATCTCTTTAACAAGCAATACGAAATAGTCTATGGAAAGTGTTAAAATTATCTGCTATGCAACATATGCTAAGTCCATCAAGAAACAGAGATCCAATGAAAATGTGTTTTGAAGCTAGTTACAAAAAATTATATGACATGCTCTAAAATATCTACTTTGTGCACTAACATAACTAAGAAATGGAAAAATAATGATTTCATAATTTTTTTTTTTTTTTGGGGGGGGGGGGGGGGTTTGGCGAGCAGGGGGTGGGGGGATGGATAATGAATTTACAAGTTTAAGCAACAAAGACTCGGTAGGTACAGAAAATCATGGCATTTTTAAGATAACCACTCAAATATTTGCTAGTATAACCAATCTAATAAATAATTTGCACTTCCTGATGTAATTATAAAACATTGACAACTAGAATGAGTAAAAACATCAGTTATTTGTCTTTTAAGAATTTTAAAGAGAGATTAAAAGCAGTTTTGAGTTGATCTATCAACCCAAATTCATAAAAACATTTCGTGGTAATGTTGAATAAGGCCCAAGATTCAGCAAACCTCTGAGGATGTGTAGTTTCAATATTTGAAATACTATCTAGCAAAATCATCTTCAACAGAAAGTGTAAAAGGATGCCAACATCAAAAAAGAGGTGATTAGATTTCTAACTAGGAAAAACTTTTTGATGTCAAAGGAATGAAAAGTTCAAGAAAACTACAGTCAGGAAGCTGTATGGATAGAAAGAAACTATTATCACAACACTTGGTTCCCAGAAAGAGCAGAGGTAAAATCATTTGATCCTCCAAGCAATACTATCAAGTGCCTCTAATGCAGTAGTTACCTAATGACTCAACTGAGAGAAATAAGAACCAGTCCTAAGATGACTATTTTAGTGCCACATCAAAGATGAACCTCTTATAAGCAAACAGAAGAATACTAGTGTAAAGGCAGACATGGTATATTCCTAGACTTCAGAGCACACCAGATAGCTGAGAGAATTGACACAAGCAAATATATATCCAGTACAGATACAATATTACCCCAGGAAGCTGGCTGGTTAGAATGCCCAGAAACCCGTGGTTCCAACCACTGTAAAGAGAAAGTCTGCCTGTATCACTGAACAAATCAATTCAATGAAGTGATCTGATGCTAATGTAAAGTCCTTTAAACATTATAAGCATGTAAAATCTATTACCACAAGAGGGAAGAACTGATGTTCAAAAGAGATTTAAAATCTGACATTTCTATGCAAAATATAGCTGAAAATTCTTCTACTTCATAAGATGTCAGGAAATTTTGCTGCACCAATTTGTTTGGGCAACTAAAACCAAAATAAGAACAAAATAGCCTGTCGTAGACAGTCTATGTGCAAATGCACTTCTACTGGAAAAAACATACAGCAAACAAGACTTACATCGTTTCTAACACTTGGTATAGCAAGGTTCTCTGCATTTTTTATGCCAAGAGTTGTCAACTCCCGTAGAGATGTCTGTCATACAAATTGAGATACTTGCATTTTTTATTTTTCCTGCAGAAGAAAATATAAACTAACCAAGGCAGGAAATAAATGTCTGTTTCCAGAACTGTATACATAGGTTCACAGATGAGATAGTGTAGAACTTTCCTAGAACTTCAAGTTTATTAGTGAGACTGACCGTACGACGTGAAACATATGGTTGAGAACTCCATTTTGTGGCCCAACCAACTTCACTCAGTTGATTAAGTGCTTCTTTAACTGCATCACTATCTTTCTGTAGCACGTAAAGACATTGAATCGTTTCTTAGGAATCATAAAACAAAACCAACTTGAAAACTTTAAGAAATAATTAAGCAAGATTAAATTGAGAAAGCAGGCAAATAATGTTAATCAATTTTTCATGAAACTTTAAAACTTAGGTTAAAGAGAATGATTCAATATGTGCATGTCATTTTAGTTTACTGCATTCAGCCACACTTTAGAAGAAATTTAGTCTTGTTGACACACATCTACAAAGCTATATTTTTTCATGTTTTGGACACAGGACTCTAACTACTGCTAACTGTCTAGTTCTTTTGATAAGCCTCCACGTTAGTTAATTTCAGATGTTCATTCTTCCTTACAGACTCAGATATTTAGACCTAAAGCTAAAAGACATGGAGAGAACAAAGGGGAAGAAAGAACAATGATTTCTGACAGATGTAACTCTTGCAAAGATCAAAAACTGCCTCAGGTGTAAATTTTGCAGAGACTCATTGCTGAAACTTGGTTTTAGCTTTCATCTTTAGATAAATGAAGCATCCTATAACTCTTTCTTCCCTATGACACTCCGTTCTCTTATTGCTTGAATTCCTTTTCCTTAAGAGCTGGGCAGTGATATTTCTACCTTATGCACGAGCACATATCAAGAATTTCTACTCTATTTTTTTTTCATCTTGAATCATTCCTTCTTCTAACATTCAATTGGTTCAAAAGACCAATTAGATGAGCACTGGTACACATCTCTCTCATATCATTCATGTCATTTCTATGCATGCATCTCAAATTATGTTTCTGTTCCTTTTGTTATCAAATTTCAATGATATCAGCTCCTATGAACAACTAAAGTCATTTCGAGTGCATTTTACCTTCCTGGTCAGCACCTTTCAGTTTCTTTTGTAGACAAATCAAAAAGTTGGTAGATAATCCGGTAAATTGTAAAAACACCCTAAAGTGCATCGAACCCTTTCCATTTATTATCTTTCCAAATGCCTATTGTCATATGCTCAGTCCAAACTAAGTTCCCCTTTACTCTACATTGTCAACAATGCTACCATACCCTTATCATTCCTCCCCAAATAAATCTTGAAAATAGAACTTCAAATGTAAAGATAAGCAATTTGATACTTCCATATTAAGATAAGAGATTAGGTAAAAACTATTTAGCCATACTAATACTTAAAAGGGGCCTAAGTTATCAAATTCACGCGCTTCAGTGCGGCGGAATCTTCTATTTATCTAGCCTCAAACAATTCATTACTCCCAATTTCAAAAGTAAAAATAGTTCAAAAAAACCAAAATAACTCGAATTTCCAATTCATATTCATATAAGTAACCACAACCATAGGATAGATTAACAACACTGCAAATATGGCATGCATCCATTTCAAGAATGAAATCCTAAACTACAAAAGAAAAAAAAGACATAAACATTAAAAAAAAAAACCATATCTAAATAAATAAATTAAAATCAAAAGACACACAAATTGGGCATAAAAAATGAACCTTGGCAATGGCGGACTCAAGTGTGGTGAGATCAACACCGGGAGCAGTAGATGAGGAGGCTCTAATCCTCCAATTTCGGGGGTAAGTGATACATTTTCTGTTGCTAGGGTATTGTAAAGAAAATTGGCAGTTCTTGAAAACACAGGCGCAGAGGGAGGAGGACGACATAGCTAGCTATTGTGGACGTTATTTGACTGCAAGTCTCTGTTCGTCTCTGAGAGGAGAGTTTTGCTGAGGATAAGATAAACTTAGGTAAGGGCTTATAAGATTGGCGGGAGGATTGTAACACGCGGTTGCAAAGATTAAGCTTAGGGACCAATGACCATTTTGTAAGGAGGATTGCAGAGTTGTGAATAGATAAATGTGACAAACTTAATGTTTGTTTAGTTATGCTAGCATTAATAGCCTTTCTTTATTTTTATCTTCCAATGTCACTCCTTTTTTAAAACAAGAATAAGCAATATTAATATTAGAGATAAAGGGAGTAAGTTATATATATCATCTATTTAAAAATATAAGTTATTGGATTCATTTTTATGTATATTAATGAAATTTTTTTATTTTTAAAATACTCTTAATTATATTTTGAAAATACAAAAGAGTAAACAAAATTTATTTTGAGAAAAATAAAATATAAAAGTTTTGTCTTAGAAATAAGAAGAAGTTAGTAGAAGATATGAAAATAAATAAAGGCAATATGGTAAGTTAATATCAATAAAATTTTATAAAACAATTTATATTTTTGGACGAAGAGAGTATATAATAATTTTATCAAATTAGTATTCTTTTATTATCTTGTATTTAAGATTCTTAATAATATTTATATTACATTTAGACAATCTATTCTAAGGACTTCTTATAATTGAATATTTTATGTATTTTGATATTTTAAATTTTGTTGAAAAAAATGAGCATTTCTTATAGTTAAATCATTTATATTTTAAGATTTTCTAAAGAAATTATAAATATGAAAATTGAATTTTGATAAATATTTTTGAATTAAATAAATGGAAAATGAATTTAATCATTTAATTCACATATATCATCCAATAAAACTATGAAAAATTTCTTGAATGATAACATTTTGATCATGAAAATTAAATAAGTTGACTAAACAGTGTCACGTCAATTATGAAGAAAATCTTAACCAATCAAATTATTTTATAATTTATAGAATTTATCTTTTAAATATTAAGATAATTCATAAATTATTTTAAATAGTCATCATTTTCTAACCGTTTAACTCTTATAAATAGAAGGTTAATGTCAAGGAAGAAGATAGAAGAAATCTTCTCTTTAGAAACAGTAAAAGTTTGAAAGACAAAGCTCTTATCAGTTTTTTGTTCGAATAAAAGTTTTTAAATAAAATCCTGATATTAAGCTTAAAGCTATTCATAGGATTTTAAAGGTTGTAATTACTTATTTTTAAATTAATATAAATTTTATTTGTTATATTATTTCTCATTTACTTTATTTTACATACGTTAATTTATTGTATATAGAAATTAAATCAAGTAAAATGGATGTACACTAGAATATTTTTTTTATTTCCTTATTGGGGAGTAACGAATATGAGTATAGAGATGAAGAACATTTTAACTATTTTGAAATTCTACATTTTTTCGGTACAAAATATTTTCCATTCAATTCAAATATAATTTTCCTCCAACTCTAAACGTATAAGTCCAACAATTTTACATTAAATGTACCTTTCTAATTTATTGTTTTAACTTAAAATGACTTCTTTATTTACAAACATCTTATTTATCTGCGAATTTTGGCAAAACCTGTAAATTTGTTGTGAGTGCCTGACTTTTCATCACGTGCAAAATCATCATAAGCACCTTAGAGGTTTGCAAAACTTACATATCTGTTGAGAGTGGGATTTGAACCCACGCCCTTTCGGACCAGAACCTTAATCTGGCGCCTTAGACCAACTCGGCCATCTCAACTTCATTAATAATCAATTTTGATAGTTATAGATATTTTCTATATTTTCATTTTTCTTAGTAAAGAAAAAACAAAAAAGAAGAAATTTAAATTTAATATCTAAACAATTGAGTCTTTTTTTTATTATATCATGGAAACTACAACCTTTGGGACGTGGGCGAAGGTTCTCACCAGCGACATATCCTCCATTACGCTCAGAGTTTAAATTGCAATCTCAATTTTAAAAAAAAAAACTCAATTGTTTAGATATTAAATTAAAAATCATTTGGCTATTATTTAGATTTTAGGGTTAAAGATAATCAATTGGAATGCTGCATCATTTGCTGTATTTTAGGGTCTCTTCTGCATTAATATGTAAATCGTAGCACTTGGAATTTAGACGATTGTTTAATCGTAATAAATATAGCACTTGAGATTACTCAATCAATTTATCATAATCTATTTTTTAACTCACTCTCATGTCGTCTCCTCCTGCACCCCCCACCAATCGGAATTCATCCACAGCCATACTTTTGCACTCGTCTATTGCATTTTGCATTAATTAGTCTCTTTCTCTATTTTATTCTATGAGATTCTTCTATACCTTTCCATGTCCAAAAACAACATGAAGGACAGGAAATCCAAAATATGGGCTGGTTTTGCAGTTGGTATGATTTCTTTAGCAATCTCTTGAAACATCTTGGATTCTTCCAAATTTTCCACGAATTCCCCGAAGTATTTCTTAATGACCAGAAATCATCCCAATCATCACATTGAAAGCAAGTTCAAGCAGGGAAGGGCAAGAATGATATCATTGTTGGTGAAGCATCCTTCTGCAACCGTTGGAGAAGAGATGAGAACCAGGGAGAGCCAAACCAAAGGTGAAGTACTAGACCATATCTTTTTGGCAACTTAAGTGAGTGCTACGTGGAAAGGAGCCTTAATCAAGCAGACATTGCTGATTTAAAGAAGCATCAGAAAATGGCTATCTGGAAAATCTCGTGGCTGGTGGAGGAAGTGATGGGTTAAGGCTGAGAGAGCCTTGCCTCACACACGGTCGGTTAGACCTTGACTGGGCAGTAATTTTTTGTCCCGGAAACTTCCATCCGGGAGTAGATAAATGATGCTCGGATGCCGCATCCGGGCATTATAAAAGAGTGCCCAACCATTGCCTCCGGTGGCACTTTTTTTTTTTTTTTTTTGAATGATTTCAGATATGAAAATATGCAGTTTTTAGTCAGAAAAGGTAAAATTTATCTCGATTTTTTCTTTATTTATACATGTATGTTTTCATTTTAATCTGATTTATATTTTTTTAGAGATATATTTTGAATTTTGTAAGATAATCAAAAGAGTTTTAGAGATAATATTTTTAGAAAGAAAAATAGAACAAATTGTAAAAAGCTAATAAAGAATGCATTATTTTGCAACTCTCTAATTAGTGTGCATGGTCATTCAAATAGAGTTATACCATTTGGGTATTGTTGTGTGTGTGTATGTGTAAATACCATTTGAGTATGAAAGCAAGAAAAATGAGGGAAAAACAAAAAGTAAACAGTTATTTTTTTGGCTAAATAACAGAGTTGACTAGGTAGCATTCAAGATTTTCCCTCACGTGGGTCTTATATATTCAAATTAAGTGTATATTTTAAATACTTTAAAATTAAAATAACATCCTTAAATAATAAATTAATTATATTTTAATCATTACATCTAAATATGTGAGACTTTATTGAAACCAAACTAAATATTTAAATACAATTTTCAGAACTTAATTCAAACGAATTCCTTCATTTTCCTTGTAAAAAGAAAGCTACAAATGCATTCAATATATTGTATAATTTATTTTTCACAAATATGATAATTAACTCTACCCATGGCCGAAGTTTTTTTTTTTTTTAATCTAAAAATTGCTTCTTTTTTTTTCTTTTTAAGAACAATGGCTGTCAAATATAGATGAGTGTTTATATTTGGATATATGTGTGTGTGTGTATTTCATATTCCCAAATTGGCTTAAACTAATTGAATTCAGCCATGGTTTGTTTGCATATTAAACGAAGCTCTATTTTATTAGAGAATATTAGATTTTATTTTAGAGTTTTTTTATTACCATTTAGAGCTAATATCTACTTCTAATAGATTTTATATTCAATCTTTGTGAGACTTGTAGTGCTTGAGATTGCATTCTTAGTCATAATTAGATTTAATTTTATGGAGACATGTCAAGAATACCACATAAGTGTACGAGTACAAATGAGTATTAAAAGTTAATATATTAACTTAGTTGTTTGTAAGACTCCCAACTGTATTATATTTTTATGCTTGTTAAATATATATTGATATTGTTATTTAAAAATTTTACATGGAAATGACAACTTTGGATAATGAAATGACGTAGAATCAGGGACTGTGCAGTGGTTAATTTCTGAGAATATGAAAGCATGCTGAACTTTGTGATAATATGATCCATGAGGAGTGTCAATTTGTTCAATGATTTCATATCGTGACAATGATTTCTTGTTCAATGAACAAGTCAGTCACTGTTGCTAAAATAGTAGGAATTAGAACAATTATGGGTTTCTAACATCTTGATTTTCTCAGCCTAGGGAAATAAATAATACTAATATCTCTCTGTTCTAGCAAGTTCACATTGAGTTCAGTCCATTTATAGAGCCAGCTGAAACTTGAACAAAATTGAAACAACCAAAATGTTTGTTCTTCTGCTATCAATTTAGCAATTCCAGTAGCCCTTGAATTCAATAAAGGACGTATCCTTTTAGTTTTGAACCTGATATAAAGATTCATTTTCATGGTCAATGTTTTCAAGTTCTTGAAATGCACACGAGGAACTAGTGCCATATGTTGAATCCTATTCTTGGCTGGATATTAAGCGGAGGAAACTGTTATCATGGCATTTACTAGATTAGCAACATTTAGAAGCATTAGTAATAGTTAGTAGGACAAAACAACATTCACTTTGTTTAGAAATGCTTTCACTTTCTCCAGCAATCATGACATTAGTAGGAACGACTCAGCTAATGAGTATTTGCACAGATCTGTTTGCAAATGAGTCTAAATAGGTGAATCTTATAGTCCCCGTATCTTCTGAATGTATAGTCAGGTATGGATAGTGAATATGGGGTTGAAGCAAATCAAACATCTCAATTTCATTTCCAGAATCATCAGATGTTATTTCAGGTGGAAGCCGACGAACAGTAAAGTAACTCCGCCTTTTCTTCACCCTATAAAATGATCCGTCGAAAATTGCATTTGATAACCCCAATTTTCCTGACTCTGAGCTTTCTTGGATTGTGGAGCTTCCATTCTTCTGATCAAAATCCTGCTTGTACACAAGACGAATTGCCCAAGATTCTGTAAGTGTTTCCCCAACCAAATCCCCCGAAGACACCTCGATTTTACACCAGACATTTGGACTGTACATTCTATCTTGATATGCAACCCAAACTTGACCAAATGGCACATAGGCCATGCAGACATTTTGCAAATCAACATTTTCTTCAGCTCCTATACTACAAAAGCTTGATATGTAGATGGACTCATCACCATGGCGCGTGATGATTTTCAACTGGATCAAAATGTTTGGCATCTTTTTCAGGTAAGCCCTGCTACATGCTTGGTCAACGGCTACATATTTAAAAACTACACAGAATGCAAATCCCATGAATTCTTGATTATACCAATTTGTGGGCAGCTCAATTGCAATTGAAGGTCCCATGTTCTGATAGGTGAACCAACTTGGGATATAGTTTCCAGGGAAGCAAATGCTAAATTTGTCATCTGCGGTTGAGATCCCCTGTAGCATAAAATTGTTAGTCGGTAATATTGCAGATGATAATTTGTACTGATGTTTTTGTGATTGATTAGGAAAGAGACCTTTAGCAGGTGCTGCCATAATATATCTACCATATTGGAAGCCTGCTGACTCTGCAGCAGTTGGACACAATTAGTGAATGATACCCTATACAATTTCTCATACTTTGACAGGATTGCAGTGTCACTCTGCAATGATATACAATCATCTGCAAATATTTCCTCTATACTTGATGGAAGGTCAGGCAGCATCTGAAGTCTCCTGCATCCAACCAGTTCGACGATCCTAAGCCGAGAAAGGCTCTTGATGTCTGCAGAAGAGATACTAAGGAAATTGTTTCTCCCCAGATTTAGCTCTTCTAATGAGCACAAGGACCTCAGACCACAAGAAAACCCTTCATCCAATATATTGCAATCACTAAGATCCAGTTTTACCAATGCATATAATCCCCATACTGAAGGAATCACCAAACCTTTATGCTTTCTAGGTAATAGCCAACATGGAAGCACACTCCAGCTGTTCGAAGCTATTCCTTTACATCCACGAAATGTTAAGGTCCTGAGTTTCTTTAATTGGACAAGAGAGGATGGTAGTTCTGATATGCTAGTATATTCACAATCAAGCTCTTCCAAGCTCTCTAAGTTCGCGATTTCTTCTGGCAATTTGTTGAGTTTTGAGCAGCCACAAAGAATGAGAGCTCTAAGACTTGTCATCCTGCCAATGCTAATAGGAAGGCCTATGAGGCTTTTGCAATAGCTCAGATTTAACAAGGTAAGGTTAGACAGGTGTTCGATTGATGATGGCAGATCTTTTATAGAAGTAGCTTCCAAATACAGAGATGACAAAGAGTTCATACTGCCCAAGATTTCTGGGAATTCCTTAATTCTTGAACAACCTGAAAGAATGAAGACTTTAAGACTTTCCAATAGTATACCTTTTGGAAGGCTTGAAAGATTCTTGCAGCCCTTCAGATTGAGTACTCGTAAATTTTTGAGAAATCCAACTGATGGGTGAATCTCTACTAGACTAGTACAGTCTTCAAGAATCAATCTCTCAAGATTAGGGATCCCTGTGAAATCTGGAGACCTGATGAGTTTCTGGGATTGGGTAAGATTGATAAATTTCAATTTATCCACCATCTGCCAAGATTATTCCACACAGCATGGTGAAAATGAAGCTATAAACTATAGAAAGAAAAAAGCCCCATAAAACTGAATAGTACCTTCATGCCCTTCCACAATTGTACAATACGGCTATTTTTCAGTTTGAGTCCAACAAGCTTTTCAGCATCAAAACTAGCCGGGAGTGCTTTAGAAGGGTATCCATGCCAATTAAGCCACTGTATTTGGTTAGGTATGTACTCAAGGCCTTGAGAAAAAGAAACGTTGTGGAATTTGAGCAGCCTTAATCTGTTCATCCTTTTGAAGGAATCCTTACGGATGGTTGCAGTTATTGGTTTAGATAAATCCAACCACATCCCTACAATGCTCTCAGTGACCTAGAAATCAAGGGAATCAAATTGAAAGCGAAAGAAGAGAAAGAATTGTAGGCAAATAATATATTAGATTTCTCATATTCTGTTGCAAGTGATATTAGTTCAGAAGCAGAATTTCCTTACCATATCTCTGGCCAAAAGAGGACAAATATCCTCAGCCATCCACAACCTGCTGCACCTTCCAGGTTCTTCTGCAGCTTTCTGGCGAACAATGTGCCAACCCATTTTTTGAACTAGCTGATGCATAAGAAGCCTACCACTTGAAACGTTCACAAGTGATTTTTCAATAAGAACCCTTATGCCAATATCAGCATAGAAATTGAAACTGTCAAGAATTCTTCTTACTGAGTCTTTCTTTTTCCCATTTAAGAAACATGCAATATCCAAGAAGATTTCTTTTTCAATATCTCTAAGTCCATGGTAACCGACTTTCAATTTTTCTATTATTTCATCTTCTGGAATTCGTTTTAGTCTGTCCAATTCACTTTTCCATTCAGCCATGTCTCTACCATGCAGAAAAGAACCCAAAACTTTTAGAGCCAAGGGAGTGCCACCAGAATAATAAACTATTTGACAAGTAACCTCTAAATAATCCTTTTTAGGCTGGTTTTTCTTGAAAGCATATCTGCTGAATAGCTGAATAGCTTCATAATCACTCAGAGCACTAACCCTATAAAATTTATCTACTCTGTGACTGACTAGTAAATGCTTATTTCTTGTTGTGATGATAATTCTACTCCCTGCGCCAAACCATTCATGTTTTCCAGCTAGAGCATCTAATTGTTCTTCATGATCAATGTCATCTAGAACAATCAGAACTCTTTTGTAGCACAATCTACGGTTGATCATGTTGATTCCTCTGTAGACATTATCTATCCTTAAATCTTTTACTCCTAATATCTCAGAAAGAAGCATTGTTTGCATATGTTCTAGACCATGTCTTTTGGAATTTTGACCAACTTCTTGAAGAAAGCAGGAACTTTCAAAGCAATTGGAAATTCTATCAAAAACAGACCTTGCAATAGTTGTCTTTCCTATTCCACTCATTCCCCACATCCCCAAAAACCGAACATCATTCACGCCTAATTTTAGGAACGAATTAACTTTCTGCATCCGGGACTCCATTCCAACTAGATCTTTGATGTCAGTTGATACTCCATTGCCCAATTTTCCCATAATGTCTTCAGCAATTTGCTGGATGCATTTAGACTCATCCCTATGAATCAGAAAGACACAGAATCATGCACAATAAGTAAGAACAAATTAATTGATTTAAGATGCACAATATTTAGGATTCTCGGTGTTTGGAACATACAATAGTCAAATTAATTGTTGTAATAACATCATCTACAGTTCCTTCCAAACCCAATTCAAGATAATGCATGATCTCTTAACAGAAATAAACTCTTGATTTTCAAAATTCTATTTGGAATGGAAGAAATGAAAATCTCTGTAAGTATTTAAGTTCTTTCATCGTCTGCTTACCCATTAGCAGTGTTGGGGACGTCCCAGCCAGATAAATTAGCTGCTTCAACCAGAGCTGCTCTCCACCTTTCCACCTTTTCCTTGTCAACAAAATCTGCTTCATATTTTTCAAAAGATTTCCCAAAACTTCCTCTCTGTTTCCTCACAATTGATGGTTCCACATCATAGAAAACCGGCACAACGATTTGTCCGAATTGATTCTTGCATTCAATGATCTGAACTAGTTCTTCCAAGCACCAGCTTGAAGAAGCATAGTCTTGTGAAAAAATAACAAGGGCAATCCTTGAATCTTTGATTGCCTCACGTAGTGCAGGTGAAATTTCGCTCCCTTTATCCAGTCTCTCATCATCTTTGAATGTGTAAATTCCCTTTTCTTGCAAAGCAGAATATAAAAAGCCCACAAAATTGTTTCGAACATCTTCACCTCTAAAACTCAAAAAAACATCATAAATCCATTTTGGAGTGGAAAAGGAAGAAGAATCAGCTCTTTCTCTCATAATGGAAACTACTGCTCTTATGACCTCTAAGATAGCCTTAGGTTATTTCTCTCAACATATATATATGCCTGACAATGCAGTAATTAAAGACTTGAAGTCAAGCAAGAAAGTTCAGTTCCAGCTACTACAATTATTTTACGAACCTACTTAAGATTACCGGCACAGTTAATGAATTTATGGCAATTTGTTTAATTGGTGTACAAGTTGGACTTGCATGTATTTCTGGTTTCATGCTAATTTCGTAGAAATTGCAAGAGTAGGGCCAAGTGAGTTGGGCTGCAGTGACAAGTTTCTAGCATGGAACAAGGTGAAGAAGAGGCACATTCTTAGGTGAAACCTGCTCCACCTATGAATTGGATTCAGTAACGAGCCACGTAATTAGATTTTATGACTTTGCATATTCTCCCTCTTTGCACACATGTTGTAGTCTTTTCTTTTTCCAGAAATTCGATATTTGACTAAGTCCACTTTGTTAATCATCTTCATTAATGCAGCCCCGCCGCCCAATAATTTTGGATCTAGTTCTAAGGTTTTCAATTTGAGCTTTTTTTATTTCTTTTTTAAAAAAAAAAAACAAAAAAATACACTTGCCTCGATTTCTTGTTAAGAATTCTTACATCAAAGAAATAAATAGGAAAAAAAAGCAAGATAGATGAAAATAGAATAGATCAAAAGTCATATCTCGGTGTGTATAACCTAATCACACTTACATTTACTTGGTAAGTGAATAATAAGAGAGAGTCACTCACTTTCAATATTAATTGGGTGCAAAGATAGGCATGTATATTAAAAAATAAGAAAAATATGAAAAAAATGGAACAATTATATTTTCTAAAAAAAAAATGCTGTAAAGGGAGCTACGGCAAGTCAAGAGGGGCTGAGATTAGCTTCTCTACATGGTCTTGAGTTTCACAAGCTTTGGGAGCGAATTAAAAGCACTGCACTAATTAACTCTAAAGGAAAAGAAGTTTAGTTTCTTAAAAATGAGCTATCAACATTGAGGTCAAATTGTTGAAAATGGATTTTGCCATGATGGCTTGGATTTGAAAATCTCAATCTAAATCTAAAATTTTTCTACTAGTTATTTTCAAACAAAATACACTTTTGACTTATAAAATTTTAATTCAATTCAAATCAAGCATTCAAATACAAGGACCTCAATCTAAATATTTCTAATTTTAATTATGAAACAAAATAAAAATAAATCCAAAACCATAAAGTTCATAATGAATCTAAATGGTCTTCTACTTTAAATTCAAAATAGGAATATTATTGATTTTTGGTCATGCACTATTTTATATTTTTAGTTATGGATTCTTATTTTTTATTTCAATTTTTAATAGGCATGTACTATTTTTTATTTTTAGTTGTGGGCCATTGGCTTTTATTTTAAACTTTTAGAGTTCAATCATTTTTTCAATTTTTAGTTATGGGCATTTTAATAACTAAAAATTATTTTTTGATTAAGATGTTGTTAAATAATAGTGAGCTTTAAAAACTTAAAATAAAATATAAGAGTTAATAACTAAAAATAAAAAATAATTTAGAATAATAATAATCTAGCATCCGATTAACTTTTATTTTTTACATATAGTACATTTGTCAAAAATCAAAACAACTTATTAATTTTTATATATATATATATATATATATATATATATGTGGGTGTGTGCCGCGCGCATTATAAGTGGGCATCATGATTGAAATAATAATCTTTCATAGGCTAGGAAAGTGACACTATGGTCACTTTTAATGACTGTTCTTGTCTTATTATATGAAAACTAGAGGCATAGATATTATTATAAAATTTATAATATAACAAACAACATAATTCATTTATTTATACAAATTCAAATATAATTTATTATTATGTCATACTATACCATCTCACAATCCTTCATCCAGTAAAAAAATTATTAGAAAAAATATGAGTAAGTCCAAAGTACTTCGTGAGAGTAATTAAAACAATTTATACATGGATATGCACATTTAATATTTCTATAAATTCATATATGAACTATATATGTCTTCATATCGAAATTTATGTTTAATCAGCTAAAGTCTTTGTTCTTCGACATTTTTATATGCAAAAACATATATATATGTCATTGGAGCGTAATATCTGTTTAATCAGACAAAAATGTATATTCTTTAATGACATATAAAAATTTCATGTGCATTTATAAAGTCAATATACAAATTCAAAATCATTATTTAATAATGCATAAATAATCACATAAATATATAAGATATAAAACATGCATTTCAAACATGTATTAAATGAGATAGACTCCCACCTCAAAATAGTAGATAGAATCTTGTGTGGTAAATAGCATGCCTAAGTGGGGCACATGCCTAGCTTGGGTTTTATGGTTTCTAAAAGGGAATATAACATTTAATGGTCTATTATGAGATAGAGTATTATAAATTCCAAAATCAGAGATGAGCCAAAAAATTAGGGTTTCATAAAGCTTTTACTTTTGTTGTGTAAATCTCAAATTCAACAAGAGATAGATGTAATATACGGATTACCAGTCTCAAAATCTTGGCTAGATCAAGTTGCAAACTTCCGGTACCCTTCTCAGCCTTGACATGGATCAACAAGCAACACAAGTACTTTGATACCACTATTGGGGTTTTGACCCAACATTCAGACAATCGTGGAAGCAAAATAAAATGCAAAAATAATATAAGGAATTACGTGGTTTGGTATAAAATCTAATTCACGATGCTTATCCAAGAACACTGCTATCTCTATTATCTCTTTACACCCTCAAGAAAGCTCTTGTAGCCTCTCTCTCTCTATCACGCTATACAATCTATCAGAATAGACAAGGTATCAGGGAGAAAGAATAAGTTTTGGAGAAGAAACGCAGAGAAAAAAGGATAGCAATACAAGAACTCTAATCAACTAAGGTTCCAAATGAAGAAAATAAGATTAAATACAAGGCTCGTTCAGTTGCTAGTCAGGTCTTGACTTGCACGATTGACCTGCGAGACTTAGAATGAAGTGACCCGAGTCTAACAACAATTTTCCTCAAACAGATAGAATAGAGAGGTCTAAACCCATCATCATTAGGTTAGTTATTGGACAATATCATTGGGCGTTGATGGCCTGATTCACGTGGATAATTATCAATTGGCATATTAGTCTCTAAGGCAATATAAGAAGAATTTATGTTTCATAAGAACTTCTCTTATGGCCATAAAATTAAAACTAAAAGCTAAAAACCTCCTAAAAATCTTGAATATGAAAAAACAGACTCAGCAATAAAATTAAAACTAATAGGTAAAAATCTCCTAAAAAAACTATTCATGAGTCATGACATTGAGCCATAGTTGAGACCAATTAAACTGCACGTTTCAATCTAAGCGTGTTTAGAAATGGAATAAAAAGAAACATACCGTAGCCAGATTTTTTTATCACTAAAATGTCTTTATTTTATTATTTCAAATTGATTGGAAGTTTCACTCCACTTTGACTACATTTTGTTTCTATTTAGTGGCATAGGTTGTGTTTCTCTCTATGCCTATTCACCTAATATTAATCCCTTGCGAATGAGTTGTCAAGTTGTACATGAAAACGAAAAAAGAAAAAAAAAAGAAAAAAGAATAAGATTGCGCTGGAAAAGGCTTGAAATCAAATCCTTCAAGAATAAGATGACTGAATGTTGCCACTGCACCATCACTCCAGTTGCAAATATGTATGAAAATGTATACTACATAGGCTCAGGATCAGCACCAATCTCTTCAACGGTGGCTGGATTTAGTCACATATGTTCTTTGCCTTATGTATAATGGATATGCTCTTGAATCTTGCTTATGTTATATATATATATATATATATACACACACACACACACACACACACACATATATATATATATAAATGTATTTTTAAATGAGAATTTATTATTTTATTTTGAAAATAAATTTTTTATTTTATATTTAAGAATTATATGATATATTTAGGTCTTAATAAAATAATTAAAATATAATTAGTATATTATTTAATTAAAAAAATTTAAAAAGTATATCTAATGTGAATGAGTGAGATCTATAGGTACTTAGCAGAAAATTTAAAATTTTGGCATTACAGAAGTTTTGAAGGTAAAAATTGTTTTAAGCAAATTTTGTTTTGGAAAAAAAAAATTGAATATGAGTTACCAAATTATAAACTTTGTCTAATGCCATTTTGAAAGTTTCTAATAAGATGCTTTGTTCACTTCAATATAGATCCATTTCGTGGAGGAAAAAAATTATAATAATCCTAAAAGGAAATTTATTTTGAGCACTATATCTTTTCATGTTTTATCCAAATTTCATAGTTTAGATCGTATGAGCTTCAAACTTATTTATAAGATATAATGTGCTTCTTTTATTTAAGATAAAATAATATTTTTAATTTTGTATAATTTAAAATGAGAAAGTAATTATTTTTTAAAAAAAATCGGGACAAATTGTAGTTATATAATTTATATTTACCTAAACAAAATCTAACATCTTTATAATATTTTTTTTTCCTTAGTACTTGGCCCAAAATCATTTATAATTTATTTTTCAAATTCCATTAAAAAATTAATCCATGCATCGCACGGTTGCATTATATACATTACAGAGTGGCCACCAAAGGTGGGGATCTCATTGGATTTGTGTCATAGCCCATAGGCTGTGAAAAGTGACCCTGTGACTACTTTCTATAATTGTTCCTTGTCTTATTAAATTTGTCTAAATACCCAAACTAGAATCTTGTATCTATCTGAAATCTCAATTGTCCTTTATAACTCTATAAATGAATCCACAATTGGCATACCAGTATAGTAGAAAATTCCCATTTTCACAATGTTGCTGCTTCTCCTCTTGGTTATCCCTATTATCATCATTTACTTTATTCAAAAACAGAAGAAAGGCCTTCATCCACCAGGCCCTCCAGGCCTTCCATTCATAGGAAATCTACATCAATTCTTAAACAGTACTCCCTCCCCTCATGAGTATCTATGGCAACTGTCTAAGAAATATGGACCTGTAATGTCCATGAGATTTGGTTCTGTTCCTGTTCTTATTATTTCATCATCCAGCGCTGCAGAACAGGCACTCAAAACCCAAGATCTTGCATTTTCTGGCCGACCCGCATCTCTTTCTATGAAGAAGTTCTCTTACAATCTCTTGGATATTGCTTTTACCCCTTATGGCCAGTACTGGAGGGAGATGAGAAAGATTGGTGTTCTCCATCTCTTTAGTCCCAAAAGGGTTCAAGCTTTTCGCCATATTCGAGAAGATGAGGTCTCTTTCTTGATTAAGGAGATTGGGAAAGTTGCTAAATCCTCTCAATTGGTTAATTTATCCGAGATTGTAATGTCTTTCACAAGATGTTTGATATGTAGGATAGGTTTTGGGAAAAGGGTTCATGAGGAAGGAATTGAGAAGAAAAGATTAATCAAGGAGCTGTTTCTTGAATCACAAGAAACGTTTGCCGGAATCTTTCTTTCTGATTACTTTCCATGGTTTGGCTGGGTAGACAAGTTCAGAGGAATGACTGGAAAACTTGAGAAGAACTTCAGGGAGTTTGACTATTTCTACCAAGAAATTATAGATGAACACCTAAAACAAAATAGGCCAGACTCAGCAGAAGAGGATATAGTTGACATTTTACTTAAGCTAAGGGCTGAAAAATCCACCCCATTCGACCTCTCCTTTGATCACATCAAAGCAATGCTCATGGTAAGGCTTTTGCAATCTCATATATTGTGTTGATTTTTGTCTATAGTATTAAATGGATAAATTGAACCTTGATCTCTGTTAGCTTAAATAATTTTAAATAAGTTAGAAATTTAGCTGTGGTATCAAACAAGTTTTTCGTGTGAAGAGACATATTAAATGGTTAAAATTTTAGACAAGGTAGTAATTTAGCATATTGTTCTCTATTAACTCTATTTTTCTTGGTTCCATTTTATATGTCACAGAATATAGTGGTGCCCGGAACCGATCCCACGGCAGCTACCGTTATCTGGAGTATGACAGCCCTGATGAAAAACCCAATAGTCATGGATAAACTGCAAGAAGAAATTCGAAAACAAATCGGAAACAAAGGTAAGGTGAATGACGATGACATCCAGAAGCTCCCATACTTGAAAGCAGTCATTATGGAGACTTTGAGATTGTATCCACCATCTCCACTTCTGGTGCCAAGGGAAACACTCCAAAAGTGCTTCATAGATTCCTATGAAATTCAACCAAACACCATGGTATTTATAAACGAATGGGCAATTGCAAGAGATCCCACAAATTGGAAAAATGCCAATCAGTTCTTGCCAGAGAGATTCTTGGAGCATAGCATCAATTGTGAAGGGAAAAATTTTGCATTTATTCCATTTGGAGCTGGGAGGAGAGTTTGCCCTGGAATGAATCTGGGAATGGTAACAGTAGAGCTTGCACTTGCCAATCTTATCTACTCATTTGACTGGGAACTGCCGACAGGAATGAAGAAAGAAGATATTGATTTAGATGTCTCCCCTGGAATTACAATGCATAAGAAAAATGACCTTTGCCTTGTTGTCAAAAGCTATGTATAATTTGCATTTCTATCATAAAAGGGGTGTTAGTAATACACAGCTTCATGTAATTTCTACCATCTACCAGATTAGGAAACTGCTATTAAATGAATCCTGTAACACTTATGATTATTCTTGTTTTGATGCTCCTCCAGCTGCGTAGAAATTGAATCTTCACATTAAGATAGATATCCATGGTAAAAAATTTTTAGTATTTAATAAAATAGGGATATTTAAATATTTAATAGTATAATATATTTAAAAGTAATATTTAATAAAATAAAATTTTATTATTTATTATATAAAATATAAAATTTTAGGTTCTATAAGTCGAACCAAATTATTTTTTTAGAATTATGGTTTAGTTTGGTTCAATTTTTTTTAAGTCAAAATCCAATCAAACCATATTTCTAAAGAAATTGAAATAATTTAATTCAACTAGTAATCGAAATTTTTTTAATATAATAAATATTATTTGAAAATCCGAATGAATACTCTATCTAATTTGATGATCATACTCTGGGTCTCTTAAAAATATAGTCTCTTACATCAAAACTTTAGTAAAAATTTAATTTAAAAAATAACAATAAAATAAATCAACATTTGTCGTGAAATTATCATAATTAACAAAATTTTAAGACATTGGTCACGGACTAAAACCCTTATACTTAGTTTGGACATATTTGTGGAGAGCTTATCCTCTACTCTAGTAATTCTTATCTTTATAGATTGATCCATCTGAGAGATTACGGGTGCCAGTTGATATGGTTATAATATGGTACGTGTCAACTTCATGGCAACGTGCAATTCTTATGCATGTGAATATTAAGAAAATTCTATCATCAAGCACAAGAAATCCAGGATCTGATATATGAGAATGAAACTAGTTTACGATGGATACTTATGCCCATTCTTATATATCATATCATAATCTTGTAAATTCTCAATGATATCATATCATAATCTTGTAAATTCTCAATGTGAGATTGAAGTATCACAAGAAACTTCACTAAAAAAACCTCATTACTGACAAAAAAAAATTTCCTCATAATTTAATAAATTCCCTTTGCTAATTAGGATTACCGATGAAATTTCACAAATTGCTGACTAAAATTTTTCCTTGTTAAAAATGGCGTAGGTAATGACTTTACCAACGAAAAAATTAATTCCCTCAGTAATTACGGAGACTTATTTTCGTAGCCAATTTTTTTTTAAAAAATAATTATTTCATTTTTTGGTCGAATGTTTTGTAATTTCCGACGAAATTTTTCCCTTGCTATTTTTTCGTAACTAATTTATTTTTTTAAATTTTTTTTTTGAAAATAAAAATTAAATTTATTTTTAACTCCTATTTGAACCCAACCGGACCCGAACAACCTAATAGATCAGACCAAGCCCAATTATTAAATTGAGAAAAAATTTGCATTAGTTAGGTAGAATTGTTGTGCGAGCAAACCAAATAACAACTTTGAATATGTTTGCACAAATTTAATATTTATACTACTACACTCCTACCACAATAATAATAATAAATTAACTCATAATAATAATAATAATAATAACAATAATATCAATATAATATTTTATAATAATAATATGACAATAATACTATTTTTTTATTATTGGTACTATTATTATTATTATTATTATTATTATTATTATTATACTGGATTATCATATTAACACTAATAATAATAAAAGTAAAGAATAATAATAATAAATGTAATTAAAGTAACACATAATAATAATAATAGTAGTAATGATAATAATAACAACTATAATACCAATACATTATTTTATGATAATAATAATTGTAATAATATAATATCAAATTTGTTATTGTTGGTACAAGTATTATAATAATAACAATAAAAACATTAACACATAATAATAATAATAATAATAATAATCATAATAATAATAAAAGTAACACATAATAATAGTAATATGAAATAATAATAATAATGCCTAATTATAATAATAATAAAATGAAATAATAATATTATTACTATTAATAATACCAAAATTATTATTTTTGTTACTAGTATTATTATTATTATAATACCAAATTTATTATGGTTGTTACTAGTATTTTTATTATCATTAATAATAATAATAGACAAGTTTAAAATATATTAGTTTATAACAATATATAGTATAGATTCAAATATAAATAAATTATTATAACTATATACAATGTAATTATATAACTTTGTAGTATATATATTTATATATGATATAGAGTATATATAAAAGTTTCATATGTAGTGGGTGTGTATATATATAGTGTATGTGTATATCATTATAAAAAATTGCTACTCCCAAAGAAGAACAATTTGTGTAAAAAAAATTAAAATATTTTTCATCACTATTTCGTCTGTATATTTAATTTTTTTTTTTTAAATCCTTTGGTATTTTGTCACTATGTTTATTTTTTAAAAAAATAAAAAACAAAAATTTCATCAATATTTCATTAGTATATTTATTTATTTTTTAAGAAACAAATTTTGTCAGTATTCCATCGATATATTTAATTATTTTTTAGAAAACAAAAATATGTTGATAAATATTTCCAACAAAAAAATTAAAAAAAAAATAGAAAATGAAATGTTCATTGGTATTCTGTTGGTATTATATAAAAAATTACCAACGAAAAATAGGACATTGGTAATCCGCTATTAATAAATGAAAAATATCGACGGAAATATTTTTATCGATAATTCATCAGTAATGTGAAAACAAATAAATGTTGACGAAAATATTCATTGATAAGTCATCACTAAAATATAAAAATAGTTACAAAATTATTTTCATAACTAATGTTATATCGTTAATAAATCTCTTTTTTTAGTGCTTTAAGTCTTGTATATGACCTTAAATGTCAAAGTCTCACGTAAGTTGGAACTTTAGAAAAATTAAGTGTAAGCCCTCTTACTTATAAATACAAGAGTTATAATAAGAAAAATAAAGAATTCTCTTCTTCTTTTTTTTTTAAGTACATGTGAGATGTGGATTAGTGGGTTAGGAGTTAGAGTGGATTCAACCCCACTTTCTGAAAAATATTTTTTATACATCATATATGGAGCATCGAAATTGTCTACCAACATGGCCCTGGGCCCATCTACACTGACTTTGGACAATCTTTACGGCTTCCACGAGTATCTATCTCTACAGCCTCCAAGCCCATCTATCTCTAGAGCTTGTAGGCTAAGCTAATATGTAGAAGCACGAAGCTTGAAAGTCATGAACTTGGATTTAGGATGTTACGATTTTGACTCAAAATGTAAAAGGTTCAACATAGAATTATGAAATTTGCCTTTTGTTTTAAAAGGGAATCATATTAGTTAGAAATTAAATTTTATAGTGAAAGAGAAGTATCATTTGTTATTGAGATTGTTTTTCCACAGCTGAAGTTGATCACATGAACTATAAAAGTTAGAATTTGTAGCTAAAGAAATTATAATTAATTACACAAGTGACTCTCTTTTCCTTGAAAATGTTATCGGAGTACCTAAAGCTAATGAAGTTATCACAAACTAGCTATATAAACCCTAAAGGACTAAATTTAGGTCCTAAACAACAACCTTACTAAACCTAAAAAGTCAATGTAAAACGAGAATAATTAAAACGTCAAAAATTTCAAACTTAAAAGACTAAATTGGCTATTTTGCCCCAAAGAAAAAAAAACTAAAAAAAAAGTAAAATCAACTTCAAACATGTATTGATTTGCAATAGAATCCCAAATTTTTGGGTGAACAAGTCCTATTTCTCATACTTTACAAACTTAATCCTCCATGCACAAACTTCTAACATCATCATTTTAAAATAAAATTAAAAAAAAAAAAACAAGCATTCCTTTTACTTTTGACTATCAAAATGACTTGTTTCGCCCAACCTTCAATCTATAAATTATTTGTAATATAATAAATACAAGAAAAGAAGTTCTTAAATATATAGCCATTTTGAAGCTCATTTCAAACCTTACATAATTGAATTGTCAAACAAGCAAGGAATTTATTGTAAAACCATTTTTTTCATTATGAATTTAGCTAAGTACAAAGGCCTTCAAGACATTCTAGTTGTCATTAATCGATATTGATTTCCAACTCTTTTATCCCATCAGATCGGCAAGATGCTCTTTGTTAGGTAGTAGGAAAGAATAATGGATCCTCCCTTATCAACATAAAATTAGCCAAAGGATTAAAACTCTAATTTTGTGTGGTTTTTTTTTTTTGGCTACCTTAAGTACATCAAGTACCATTATTTGCTCGCTAAATATTCCCTCAATTCATAGGTCTTCAGACTCAATTTCCCATCTTTTACAAGTAGGGTTTTTCTTTTGATAGGGAGGGAAATAATTTTGAGAATGTGAGTTGAGGGTTAATTTTTTTTAAAAACCAAATTTAATTTGGAGAAGGGTGGAAATGAAATACCATAAATGCACCTTATAGATTTGTGAAAAAATACAGATTCCACTTATTTTAATACAATTTCATCAAAAAAGACTAATCGTATCAAAATAAAAAACATGAAAGATCTAATAATTCAAAAGAAAAAATTATAGGGACCAACGGCACCAAAATGAAACACCCACAGGGCCTTAAATGACAAGTTTCCACAATAGGAAATTAAAATGAAAAAAATTCCCAAAGTAATTTCACCCACAGGCCACGACTACGCCATCTGCACTCCTCATTCCTTTCTTTCCCCACCACATAGTGAAAAATGGTTGACACAACCACAACCAGCGAACCACCGCCGGAATCTGAATCTCAGTTGATACCAAACCTTCCAGATGATGTAGCTTTGCAATGCTTAGCTAGGGTGTCTAGGTCCCTCCACCCCAGTCTCTCATTAGTCTCAAAGTTGTGGCACTTCTCTATACGATCTACTGCACTCTTCACAACTCGATCTCTCCTACAAACAACTGAAACTTCCCTTTTCCTCAACCTCCGCATCGGTTCCTCTTTCCGATGGTATACACTTCTGCCAAATTTCTCAGAAAACCCACAAAAGTCCCTTGTTCCTCTGCCTACAATCCCCTCTCAGCCAATCGGACCTGCGGTTGCGGTTCTTGGCCCGAAAATATATGTTATGGGTGGCTCTGTTAATGAAATTCCGTTGAATTCTATGTGGGTTTTTGATTGCAGGTTTAGCAGATGGGAGCCCGGGCCGAAGATGAGGGTAGGTAGGGAGTTTTCTGCAGCAGGGGTGGTGGGTGGTAAAATTTATGTGATTGGTGGGTGTGTTGTAGATAATTGGTCCCGATCGATGAATTGGGCTGAGGTTTATGACCCGGTGGCTGGGGTTTGGTCACCAGTTCCTAGCCCCATTGAGGTGAGAGACAAGTGGATGCATGGGAGTGCAGTAATTGGAGGGAGAGTGTATGCAGTGGCAGATAGGGGTGGGCTAGTATATGATGTGGGGGTAGGGGAGTGGAGGAATGTGTCAAAAAGGCTTGATTTAGGATGGAGAGGAAGGGCTGTAGTAGTTGGAGAAGTATTGTATTGCTATGATTATTTGGGAAAGATTAAAGGCTATGATGTGGAGGTTGATGCATGGAAGGAGTTAAGGGGTGTGGAGAAAGGGTTGCCTAAGTTCTTGTGTGGTGCGACAATGGTGAATTATGATGGGAGGTTGTGTGTTCTTTGGGAAGCGAAGGATTGTGGGAATGAAGTAGAGATAATGGCTGCAGGGATTGAGGTTTGGAAGGATAAAGATGGAAACTTGAATGGAAAGATTTTGTGGTCTAATGTGATTCTAGCTGTTCCTAAAAGGTCAGCTATAGGACACTGCTTGGCTGCACAGTTTTGAAGGTGACGCCCCATATCTGGTAGCAGGTTATATTATTTGTTTGCTTTCAACATTCTGAAGACTATTTTCTTTTATTTTATTAAAAATTTATGCTTCAGAAACGCTTATCAGTGTGGATTTGAGCTACCTTTGAAATATAAGAGTTATCGTACTATGCATGTTTGGTGTAGCATATCCTGAAGTAATTATAAATTGTTTGATTTCTGCAGAAAATGAATGATGCGCTTGAAGTAACATGTATTTATATTCTCTTATTGAGTACTAAAACAATTTTTCAAAATCTTTTTTGGAGAGAAAATCTTTTAGTTGGTAAATGTGTAGTTCAATTTGACACATCCTAATAGTTTTTTTCACATTGAATAAAGCCAATCTCGGATTCCTTAGGAAAAAAGGAAATTGCACTTGCGTGCAGAATATTTTCACTCATCAATATTTTGGAATTGAATGTGTAGTCATGTCATATAAGAGATGATTTAAAAGCTAACATATTGGAAGCTAGCCCTACCATATGAACTCTGGTAATAAGATCATGGAGATGGTCAGACCTCAGGTAATTTAGGTTTGCATTACTTGATCTTGATTGTTAGAATTTTGGCTTTTCAGTAGCATGTTTCCTTTAGGACATCTCCATTCAGAAGTTCTCCATGAATATGTTTTTATTTGATTAGGAGATGTTTTTGGCTTTTGGACATCTCCTTTAATTAGTTTTAGGGTGGAAAATTTGCTTTAGTGCTTTTCTTTCGATAGGCAAATTGCCATTTTGCAGGAGTTTCATCAAACGGGATTGCTCAACTATTGGCATTTTCCAGTAGTCAAGGCTGCCCTATTGTTCCGCGAAGACTACAATGTCTAACAAATTGATATCTTGAAATGGTTCCAATGTTTGTGATCAGTTTATTACACTAAGAAATTCAAATTCTCAGTCAGAAGTGTCCAATGCTCAATAAGGAATTTCATGGCCAAGCACCAGTTCTCTTATCATTGTCAAGTCAATGGACCTCTGAATTTACTGAAAGTTACTGCAGCCTGTAAAAGTTGTTAGTCTCTACACTATGCCAAGCTCCTTTCTATTTGGCTTTCTTTATGTTAAATCTCTTGGATATCTAATTTTTAGGGTTTTGAAAATGTCAACTGAACATTTAAAAAATGTGTTTGGGTTTTCTTGATTTGTCATAAAATGAATGAATAAAAAGTGAGATACTTTTTAGTATGCTTGATGAGTACTTGAACATGAAGTTCTGGAGAACACATTTTTTATAGAAGACCAAGAAGAATTGGGTTAGTTGTGCTTCTTGTTGAGATATATTGTGTTCATGTGACTTGTTTATATCTATTTTGGGTCAAAAGATAGTATGGGTGCTTTACAGGGATTTGGTCTGAAAACAAGACGGGAGTTAGTTTTCACCATGATGAACCAACACAGACAAGGCATGTTATTGGGTCCTTTGGTAGCTCTTGGTGATCAGGAAATCTGCTCAAACTTCAACTCCTGCCAAAATTATTTGATTTGTATATCCAGTTTGGCCAGGAAATCTGTTCAGAAGTTAGAATTCATTCCAGAGATGCTTTGAACTGAAATCTCAGTCACGGCCAAGGATAATTGCTGTAATCGTGTTGTATCGAACTGAGTTGTGGCAACTGTTCAATCTGTGTTGAATTGCATTGAGTAGTGGTAATCCAAGTGAAACAACTAGGCTCTGTGATCAATTGAGAACTCTCATTCTACACAAATTGAAGTGAAGGCATATTATATCTTCACACGGAAAAACCAAGAAATGTGTTATTTGGCTCAGATAGTAGTTTTACAGATGAAACATAAAACAATAAAAAAATACAAAAACGTACATGCTATAATAATATATTCCTGGTAAACAAGAAAAGAAGTAAATGAACTCACACTGGAAACTTCTGATTTATCTTAGTAATCATAAGGAATGACAATATATGGGAAAATTCATGTTACTTCTGTACACTTAACTCCCAAGGATACTGTGAAGCACAGCACTCCCATTTGTCCAGTTGGCATACTATCTGTTTAGAAAAAAAGAACCCAGAAATTGATTCCAAAGACTCTCCGTGATTTATGTAGCCTCATTTCCTCAAGAAGCTCTCAATTTGTACAAGTGCCTATCCTTATATAAAGAAACAAGTTAGCCAAAGAAATAGAAGGGTGACAAGTTTGTCACAGCTCAATCAAAATAACAAATCAGGGGGGAAGTAGTTCTCCTCCATTCTTCCAAATTGAATCACCCAAATTACTGAAGTTGTAACTTGAATTAAATTAAAGACAAAGTAGTGTCTTTCAGATGAACTAATTAATGAAGTAGCCTCACCTGCCACAAAATTTATTGTTTAATTGTTATCTTAAATCCATAATTCATACTTGTTCCAATCAAATTAGGTCATTCGGTTTCAAAAAGTAGAGAATAGTAAATAAAAACTACAACACTGACTCTTCCATGAAATACATGCACAGATTTTAAAAAAAAATTTAAAAATCACACAAGTCCCAACCTAAGCACAACTATGCAAATGCGCAATACATATAAACATAGATCAAACTGAACAATTGTGCGCATGCACAACAATGTGATGGAGAGTCCATGCGTAGATATGTGTACATTAATTCTTTTTTCTTTTTTTTGTGTAGATTAATTCCTGCATTGTCTACCTTAATCTTTTCGGTTTTACTCCTAGCTTGATTTGCCTCTTTGGCATAAGGAATTTACTGGACCATTTTGATAACAAGAATAAAATGAAATTACATTTTACAATTAACTTTAGAAAGAATCTCATGGAGAAATTTTCTTATCTTAGCTGAATCAATATTCCCACAACAAATAAATTGGCTTCAGTAGGAATCAGGTGAATAATCTATATGTATTACTCTGAAAATACTAAGAATCTTATACATTTAATTCTCTACCATTACTGAAGTGGTCCTTTGCCAAAGGAAAAACCGTAAAACATATACATAGTTCAGACACTAAAGAATGGAAATATGTATTACCAAATTAAAGCTGTGAGAATCCATAAACTACCTTGAACATTTTGAGCAAAAGAAGAGACCGTTAATATCAGTGACCTTTGCCTATCTGTGTCATTTCCAGACTGCAAATAACAAGCAATATCAAGTGTTTGACCATTGCTCCACCCTTTTCTACTGCATCTTTGCATAAAACGCAATGATCCAACAGATCTCCTTGCAAAAGTATCCGAATTCATCCATGTCAAGCAAGCCGAACTCTGCAAAGCTTTAGCTTCCATTCTCGGAGTCCAAAAGTATAAACAAACTTTTTCCTTTGCTACTTCTGAGAAATGAAATTTGAATGGTTGACCAAAGAGAGTTTTTTTTATAATAGCAGTTATAGTCAAATTGCTTCCCGCTGACTTTTTATCAGACTGAAGCTTCCCGTCATCTCTGTACACAATAAAAATTAATAAACAAATTCATATTCAAAGAATATCATTTACTTTATAGAAATAAATACTCCAGCAGTGTTTTTATAAAAAGTTGTTCTGTCATGAGAATGAGAAAGAGGGAAAATTAATAGCAAAGAACAGATAAAAAAGAAGAAGAAGATTAAAAAAAGGAGCCGAGGGAGTATTTACTTTTCGTTGTTCTTGCAATGGATAGAAATTCCACCATTCTATATATTCTTTAAGCAGAAAATACATAGTATCAAAGAATTCATTCAACCATGGAATGTAAAATAGCAAGTTTATGTCCATTGGGAAATTAAAGAAATCCCTGGAATTTCTAGAAAGAGTTGAAGCATGACTCACGAAACGAGTTAGCAGCGGTGAGTTTCGCGTGTATCTGGGTCACGCTCCAACAGACAGCAAAATCCCTGTAGTGATCATCAAAGCCAAAAAGCCAACTCTTCCAACGAATAGATAGAGAAAATTGAAACAAGTAGGAGATGGGTTGAGGAGATGGAGATGTAGATGGTGATTGTGGCTGTGGGGAAATCCTTTGCCATTTGTACCTAAATGCAATGGAGGGTTAGGGAAGGGCGGAGCAGGGTTGGTGGGTTCTCTGCTTTTAAACTTCAAATAATCTTCTACTATATACTATTTCCCTAAGGTCAAATCTGGTAATCCTTCATCGACCCACCATTTCGTCGCCACAACGCATTGGCGAAAAGCATTATCAAGGTTCTTGTCTCTACTGATTCTCAAACCCATTTATTTCAAATAAATCCATTTTAGAAATATTCACATTTATATTTTGAATTTATTTAAAATTGAATTTTTTTTAAAAAATAAATAAATATTTTTATTTAAAATTACATTAATAAACTCATTAATTTAAGTGATTTATACTTCTTCACCACCCAATACTTTAATTTAAAAAATTACATTATACTAATTCATACTTCCACATGTCATTATATTCATTTCAAAATAATTTTATAAGTTAATTAAAATTAATGATTTTTTTTATTTTTTATTCAAAGTCAAAATTGTTAATTCAATTTCAGACGAAGAGAGTATAAGATTTTTATAAAAACCATCCTCCTAATAAAGTTGATTCTTTTATGCCTTTCTCTGATGTGCTCAAAACATTTTCTGATTTTTATTCAGAATTTCTTTGTTTGCCAGAAGAGGGAGGAGAGGGGTAATGAGGAATATGTTGGCCCAAGAAGTATGATTAATTTGTTTAATTTCCCCAAAAAAAAAAAAATATATATATATATATATATATATATTTTTGTTGTTTTTGGTGTATAATGTTTGCTTTGAGAGAATGCTCTTTTCCTGGTTAGCTTGATAAAGCTGAACTTCTATTTTGATCATTCTGTGGATGTTTTCTTTGTTTCCTTTTAGATATTTAGTCCCATTGCTCTTGAGGACATCATGCAAGGACATTGTTTCCTTTTGCTCATAATTTTTTGTATGTTCTCAGTAAATAGAATCATGAACAAGACTTCTTTCTACCTGTTTAAAGTAAGTAGGTAATGTCTATGTTAATGGATTTCTATATATCTCCTCCTCCTGTGAGTTGATGGATTTATAAGAAATGACTTCTTTTTTTTTTTTTTTGAAAAAAAAGAAGAGTATAGGTTATGACTTCTATATGAGAATATTCGTTACGGTATTATATTACATGAGCAAGTGATGCTGGTAATTTGCATCTAAATAGATAATTGTTTAGTATATAAATAGATATGAAAATAAAATTTTAAATACATTTTTAAAAAATCATTAACATTCATTTTAAATTTTTTTTTTAAAATAAGATCAATATTGATGAAAGATTCAATATTTTATTTAATAGTATTGAATCTTACTTTTAATTAAAAGATATCAAATTAGTCTATTTAGTCAAAATTTCTCTATTTTTAATTTTTAATTTTGTTTCAGTTAGTTCGAACACGGTTTGTAATTACAGTTTTAATATATTTCAATTTCGATTCCTCTCAAAAAAAATTTTCAAAATTAGATAAAATATTAATGTTAAAATAATTTTTAATTTATCAAAAAATAATTATTAAATAAAAAACAATTTGGCAATTTTGGTCAATTTAGACGAAATTAGTCAATTTGGATGGAAATTGACCAAAATTATCAAAAAAAAAAGAAGAGATTATAGACGAAAATTGTTAAAATAAAATGATCATGGCAAATATTGCAATAAATAAAAATGTTATGCATCTAACGTGTCATTTACTCATATACTTATATTTTGTCCAAACAACATGAAGTTGATTTGAAAAGGAGATAAATTATGAAAGTTGTTCTATTCAAAGTAATGTAGCATCTAATATTTCTTTTAATCAATTGCTTGATCTCCTAGCTCCCAAGCATGGAGGTATTTATTAATTGTTTTTATCGTTATGTTTGCATTACGTTTGAAATATATGCATGTGTTTTTCATCTATTTGTTATTTTCAATAATTTTAAATTTTTATTTTTATTTATTTTTATATTAAGATATTTTGCATGTCATAATAGTGAAATTAATAAAAGTCAAGGGATACAAATTTCTAAGCCAATTAATGACAATAGACATGATTTGTTGGCTTTTTTTTTTTTTTGCTTATTATTATTTTTCATATTAATGCCTTTTATTCTATGAATCCTTTAGTTTAAAAGCAAGTGTGTTTAGTTTAACACGTTTTAATATGTATATGTGTGCCTAATTCCAAATTATATCAATGTGATTTGATTTCAATCTAGTCTACCACCTTTGAAAAAAATACAATTCAGTCTCCAATTTTCAATTATGAAAAATAGAATTCTAATATTTTTTAATAATAATGTAAAAATTTATTATCAATTTAATTTGAAGTCATTTTATTATTTGGGATGTGGATTTTACATTTTTATTGTTAATTTTATATTGTTATGTAGGTCACATACATGATTCAACTATTTTTATTCGTTGACGAAGTTCGCATGATGTGAGGACATGCCCAATACCCAGTGTAGTAATTCTTTCAATGTCATTGGGTCTGTTCAAAGAAATGAACATCTATATGAATTCTAGGGTTTCTATCCCTAACAATGGATTGTCAAGCTTGTCACTATATTCAACCGAAAAACCATACAGGAGATTCATACGACAATCAACAAGTCCTCATGAATTATGATTACCTTGTAAGCCTTTAGAGAGAGAGACCGCTTCCCCCATCTACTTCAATCTTCATAGCTACAATCTGCAAGAAGTTTTAATGGTTCATCCCGTCCTTCAACAATTCTCTCTCATATTGTGTTCTACGCCATACAATTCTTTTTTTTATCCTTAGAATACTTCTATCCATAAAGGCTTAGCTTCCTAGAAAAAAAATCCACTACCACAATGCTACACTACAACCATTAACTCTTGCAAGCTCAATATTCTCAAGGAATGCATAAGTTTTTAGTTCACATGATTGCACTTAAGTTGTTTGAAGCGCAACAGATCACCATAACCTAAAAATTACAAAGAACCAGACCTTTGATCTCTCAACAAGGATCTCTCAACAATATATAGCTTTGTTTAATAATGTGAGTAATACAACAACTAGTATTATGATTGCTTACCAAAAGATCTCTTGCAGTCAATATCAATTTACATCAGTAAGATATTGACTTATTTGTGACAAATATCTAATTAACTTAAAATATTATAAGTCATAGCTTTGGACGTAAATGATCAAATGATCCTGTAGAGGTATATAAAGTGGAAAAATAAAACTACCATATCTAATTGAAAGTTCAAAATGTAGTGGAGAGCTTTCAATTTAAGAGTCTTAGTTTAAAAATATAATACCAATATAAGTTAGACAAATCTCAACTTGATAAGTCTAAGATGATTAACATTCATATATATATATATAAATATATATATATATATATATATAATATGATACAAAGGAAATGTTGTCCTAATAATAATTGTATACAAACAAGAAATTGGATATTTAATAATTACAATTTAATGTGATAAATTATTATGTTTGCCATTATTGACTTCTTCAACACCCGTCTGCAAACTTGGCAGTAGTAGAGGCCTTTCAACTACTCCAAGTTCAATAATTATGGGTCCCATGGTCCTCCAAGTGCAGCATCTGTCAACTACCAGACATCGAGGTCTTGAGGACCAGCAGTGGTGTCACTGATATTCTCAATAGCTCCTGATGCAGTAGCCCTATCCTTATAATCAAGCTCAGGAACATCAGCGTAGTGATGTGGTGTCCGGTCATCCTTATCATAAGCAATGCAAGAAGGCCCACTCGAATATTCCATCATACGAATAGGTGTATACACTCCACTCTGATCCGAATGAATTCAAAGTCTGGCAATCCCGGCCCCTCATGAATCAGTGGTGGACATGGAATCCTACTACCAAAACCTATATTTAGAGGGTTGATAGTGGTAATGTAACAGTCGGGAGTAGAAATCTATCACTAGAGTCTGTACTCGGATAGAGTGGTAATATAACACCAGGGGTGGAATAGGCTGGTTCAAACCCATCCAATCCACGAAGCTATCAACTTATGCGTGTGTCGGTCTCTACATGGCTCATCGTTCGAACGATCAATATTAGGCCTCTTACTTCTATTATTTCTTCCAGTCATATTTCTATTTTTATATAATTAACTCCAATTTTAGTTAAATTATAAATCACAAAGAATTTAAACGAAGAAAAAAAACTTCTAAAATAATTATTCAATTACTAAAATAATGACAATAACACTTTATTACAACATGATAATATTAATATTTTTTTATAATCATGTAATATTACTAATTATACTAATATTATTTTATAATAATACTAAAAATTCTAATATTATATAATAATAATCTAATAATACTAATATTATATTATTATAAGCTAATAATACAAATAATTCCAATAATATTTTTATATTTTTATTATAATATTAGAATTTTAAGGTTAATACAAATCATAATTTTTTTGGAAAAACTTTTTTTTTCTTAAAAAATAAATAAGCTCAGGTGCACGGCCCGAACAGCCACAACCTAGGCCAAGACGCACGACCACTCGAGCCACATACAAAACCGGCTTAGCGGACCCTCGCCTCGTCCGTGGCCCAACGCATGATGAAGCTGAGCTCACCTATGGCCTAGATTGTGGCAGATTCTTCTACGATTTTTTTTTTCAATTTTCCAGCAATTAATTCACACACAATTTATTTGTCAATCCATTCTAATTATCATATAAAAACAATATAAGTAGAATAAATTCATTCAAACTATCTAAGCAAACAACAAATCATTCCATAAAAATTCAAATTTAAATTCATACTAATCAATGAATATTTTCAACAAATTTAACCTAATTAACACTTAATTGAAAGAGAAATATGCACTAACCTTGGAAGAAAACCAAAATGAGTATATGGCTTGTTTTTTCGAGAGATTGAGAGAGATTTTAGTAAAGAAATAGAGGGGAAGGAGGCGAGAGATTGAGCAAGTAAGGGAGGAGTGGGGGGGTTTGGGTAGCTGAGGGTTTGAGAGAGTGTGTGTGTGTGTTTGGGAGCAGGGGTATTTTGGGTAGTTTACTTAATGCTGCAAAAAATAAATACCTTACTACATTTAAATATCATGGCAATAAATTATAAGGATTTGCAGTGGAGTCTAAAAGTAAATTTAATGTTCTATTTACTTTTGTAGTAGCTCGAAATATATTGCAATGGAAAAGAAATGAAGAGAAATAGAAAAAAACTTATACTATGCAATTTCAACATGTTTTAATACTTTAACACGCTTTGTTTTTTAGAATATGCTTCATCATACTTGGAAGCAACAAAAATTTAATTATTTATGATTTCAGCATGATTTAATACTTTATTACACTTGGTAGCAACATAAAGCATTACAAGACACTTGTTTCTTGAAAACATAAAGCACATAGTACTTGCATTTTTATTTTATAACCAGTTGCCTATATTCCTGAAGAAGACTTGTGCAAGAATCGAGATTTAGCTAAATTTATCAACTGTCACAATTTGAAAATACATTGTTAGAGGACGACCAATACTTTATTATATTACTTCATTCACAATTGATAATATATATAATTAGATTTGTAGACTTTTAAATAAATGGTGTTTATTTTAAAAAATAGTAGGTTTTTGGATAATAATAACATTTTTTTGAAAAAAAAAAGATAATGAAATTACGATCTGGTCTGAACTAGATGGGATTGAATTGTATTAATTTGGTTAAGTCCAATATGGTTTTATATGAAAACAACCCAATTCGATTTTAGTAATAATAATAAAAAAAGAGAACCATAATGATCAAAATTTTAGACTATAAATCGAATTGTAGATCAGATACACACCCCTAATGTAATCTATGAAATGATGGAACAAATAAGAAGAAAAAGAAAACTATCATCAATCTTATCTTTGTCTATTTCTGTCTCTCTTATCTTACCTTATATTCTTCAAGTAAGATTCGATAGCACAAGATAGGAAATCATCTCTAGATCATATCCAACCCATCACTTTCACCTCTATAGCATGCTTAATTTGAGATTCCATTTGGAGCTAAAACTGTGAATGAGTAAAATGAGAGCGGATGATAGAAAAATTCAGTGACTATCCCATCTCAAGAGGAAAACTCTCAACCCCTATTACCCCATCTCAAAATCCAGTGACTAAGACTCATTTAGCATTGCTTCGTGGGTCATGGCCACTCATCTCCACAATAATGCCTCAGTTAAATTTCATGGTTTTTCATAAATTAGATTATATCATGTTAGAATTGGGTGATATTTCTTGACATTTTAGATTTTATTTTATAATGAAGTTTTGTTTAGCTTGAATATGGCAATGGTTGATACAATCATGTGGGAATGTAGAGAAAAAGAGTAGAAGTGAAGCTAGAATTGAAATCAAGAAAGTTTTGATGCCCATAAAAAAAATTTGTGAGATGATTAGCCATGAAATTTAGAAGAAATGTGTTTTAAAATTGGTTTTAGGAGAATGAAGTTGTTGGTGATAGCCAATGGTAATGACATGGTTGGTGAAGGTGATAGGTCGTGCAACTTAGAGAACTTGTCTATTAGGAAGAAGAACTAAAAAAAATTAAGGGGTGAAAGTTTGGATTTGGGTTGGCTCTCAAAATTATTTTCTCAATTCCCCATAAAAACATATCTCAAAACATTTTTCTACCTCACATGTACATAAATAATAATTTTCATTACTTTTTAATTAAAATTATAATATCAATCAGTTTAATTCCTAATATTCTTATAGAAACATAACTTTATTTCAAAAATTAAAAAAAAAACACTTTCATAACTCAATTTAAATATAGCCTTAATTTTCAAAGTTAGAGGATAAAAAATTTTAACTTTTTCTATTTACTTGTTAAAGTTACCATAATACCTTAAAAAAGAAGAATTTATTAAAAAAAACTTATTTCATTAGAGCCCAAAAGTTCAAGTTGATTGAGTGGCCAAACAGCCATTTTTTAAAGTAAGATAATCTCAAATAACATTAAAAATGTAAGGTGACCAAATTAGGACAGAGTGAAAGTATGGTGATTGGATTTGTCATTCACTTTGTTTTAAACTAAAGAACATAATTTCAAAAAGTAATCACAGATTTGGTTGACCATTTGTAATTATGATCATCTTACTTTAAAAATTTATATGAATGTCACCATGGTTTAAAAAATTAGTCATTTTGGTCATTCTATCAATTCTTTCGTTAGACACTAACAAAAGCTGGGTTTTCAGGGGCAAAATGGTCCATACAATGTATGGCATGAATTCTTGGTGTTGCTAATGCATCAATAGAAGACTTCCACCTAACTTCATAGGAAACATATATTTCAACAATTTAGCAAAAGGTATTGGCAAAATAATGTATTAATCGACTTATATTTGAAACTTTAATTTAAATGTAATATGCTCTATTTTTATGCATTTATTGATATAATATGTACGAATTTATGTTACATTATGTATTATGTTTTCATATCTCAAATTAACTAAATCATTTGCAAGTAACAACATGTCAAATATACCATTTCACGTAAGAAAAAAAGATAAATGAGGATAATATGCATTATAACTTCAATATAACCATCCATACTTTGCTTCAAATTCATGACACAATATTCATCCAAAAAATACTATACATTAGGGCAAGGATTATGCTTTAGTCTACAACTAGCCTTATTGAGACATCATCCAACATCCACCTAAAATAGACAATGCATAAATGTCCAGCATTGTACTTAGATAAACTAAGACAAATATTCTAGTGCTATATATTTAGAGAGTTCCAAATGATATAACAAAATCCCTATGCTACATTCTTGTCTTCCTGCTCCTTCTAGCCTAACAACCTACTTTGAAATATGGCTCTTTTCCCAAATACTCACAGTTCATGTTGATTTTTATTTTGACAACTCCAAATAATGCTCGCTTGCCTTTCTCATTTCATTCTCTTGAAGTGGAAGCAATAGTCTCCTATTGCACTTGATATTCACTTCATTGCTGATTTACTTAGGTTTTTGGAAGTAGTTCAGACTTTGTTGGTGATTTTCTTCCTCTTCTAGTATTTTTTAAAATAAAATAGTTGATTGAACCATAATTAGCTTGGTTTTCTAGTGTTTATTGTGTTGTTTATTTAGTTTAAATCTAACTAATTATGTGTTTTTGTGCTTTAAATGATTCTTTACACTTATACTTTTGTTTTCATGTCTTTTGGAGGTTTTAGAAGATGTTTAGACGGAATTGGAAAAGATTGAAAGCTTGAAGATGATTTTTTGGAAGAAAGAAGAAGTTAACGCGTGGGAAGAGGAAGTGGATGTGCAAGGCCAGGAAGCGGACGCGTCCATCAGACCTCGTGCATCCACCCTCAGAAGTTTGACAGCATCAAGCGTCCAAGTGTGCGCATCAGTAACTCTTAGGTGTCCACTTTGCTTTCTCGGACGTCCATTATTCGAATTGAAGTTTTTAAACTATTTTTAAGTAGTTTCTATTTAGGACTCTTGTGTAATTAACCCTATGATCTTTTATAGCTATTTATAGGACTTAATAGTTTAGTTTAGGCTGTCAAGCACCTTAGATATCTTATTCCCGAGCATTGTAGGAGATCAATGGTTGGAGCTTCTCGGGAAATTGAATTTTTGTCTATGAGTTTCTCTCTTTCCCTTAATCTTTTTATGATGTTCTTTTATGGATTGTGAGTAAATATTTATAGTTGGCAATGAAATATATTAGGTTTACTTTATTCGGGAATATGAGATTTTTGTTTGTTATTAAAAATTTGATCTTTTCAAGGAATCATTATTTCTATTTGGGTATTTTAACAATTCTTAGTTTTATCTTATCAATTGTGTTATCTCAATTATTATTGGTCATCTTAATTATTTTACATAGTTGATTAATTAGGGTTATGCAAAATCGATTTTTGGTAACCAAAAGTAGTAGTAACTATTGATTAATAAATCGGTGCTTGATTAATTAATAGAGAATTGTTTGAAATAAATTGCATGATTTTAATCGGTCATTAATTTTATGTGATTTGTGTTGATGATGTCCTATGCTAATAATTTAATTGACTATTTTATGCAAGTGATTCGGTAATTTAGTTTAATTAGGTTTAAGTTAATTTTTCATACTTCTCGGGAATTAACTTAACTTTTACAGGAATCAGAATTGTGGCGTTACGCAGAATTCTAAGTTATTACTCAAATAGTTTATTATCAATGATTAATCCCAAATAAATAAAATCAAAATACAAAGTCCTTGCTAACGCTTTTCTATCAATTTATTTTAATTAATTTATGAGTATTTTATTTAAATTTTTATTCTTTTAAATAAAAATTGAATCTTTCCCTCCTAATCTCGATCAGTTTACTTATTCTAAGATTTTACAAGTTCTTGTGGGTTGGATACTTGTCATAACTACATAAGTTGGTTAATTTTAGAATTTAATTTGATAGCACAACGACATGCTCGTCATAGTTGAGAACAAATAGGTTAGAACACATAATAACAAAGAAAAATGAGAAATATTTAGTCTACATTTCTAGCTTCAAGTTGGTTGGGATTGTCCATGTTAGCATTTATTTCAGTTGCTTCAGTTTGTCCTTATTCTTGATGCTTATTCTCGAGTTCCTTGCAACTCCTTTTGTTAGGGCTAACTTTGTGACATTTTGTGCAGTGGATAATGGCATGTCTCTTCAATCTTACAACACCATCATTATCTCACCTTTCAGTTAGGTTTAGCCTTTTATTTTTCTTAGGCCTAACAGGTTGAATACAAGATGTTAGAGGATCCAACACATATCTGATTTGGGTCACATTTTCCTTCCATTAATGGGCTCTAAAATATATGAGTAAAATATCATGAAAGTCTTTCTTTGTAACATTAGTCTACAAATGTGAGAGAATCTTCTTTGCTCTTGCGAGTGCAAGGGATTCCACTTATCTCCCACAACCTACAAGAACAAGTCATATTTATAAGATTCACCACATAATTGTTCTTCTCTTGGTCCTTAACTTCATAATTCCTTACCCCATTTGCTATTGACTTTCAATACTTTGAGAATTTTTTCTTTTATTCAATCATTTCTTTCATAATAGGTGTGACTACAAAAGGGTATGAATAGGATGTTTGTTGGCACAACATCAAATTAAATTTTAACTCAACTTAGTAGATAGGGTAAGTTGGGTCGATCCCACATAAACAAATTATTTTTTTACAATTCAAGTTTATTCATAGAGTTTTTGGTTTAAAAATTATTCTTAACCAAATAAATAATAGCTAAACAAGTAAAATTCTATTTCTATTTCCATGACATAAATCATAGATTAAATATTAAGTAGTTAGTTTTATAATCTAGATGAGCTTATCAAATTCTATCATTTAAAATTAGGTAAATCCTAATAAGCTCAAAGATCATCCATCAATTTAATAGAAAATTCTAATAATTGATCATGTATAAGATTTCCAATTAAATTTAAAAAGCATAAAGACTTTACCAACATTAATTAGCATAAAAGAATGATATTCATTTATCATATTAAATTACACAATTCCTTATTAATCTTATTAAGTTTGAGCAATTAACTTAATTAAATCAATAATTGTTACTTAAATTATTAATTCCATATTAATAATTTTTACAAAATGATCATGCTAAACAATTAGGTTGCCAATCCAATTAATTCAACATAGGTTATCTAAATGAAAATATGAATTATATAAATATTCAACAAATATAAAATTAAGGACAATATATTTAAACAGTTAATGTGAGATTCCCAGCCATAAAAGAAATAAAATAAAAGTTAACTAAATGGGACGGAAAACCTCTCAATTATTTAACTAAATAAAGCATAAATAATAATATGGGCGATAGACCCTCCCAATAATAAAATAAAAACTAACTAAATTAGGTGATAGAGCCTCTAAATTATTTAACTAAGAAAGGAATAAATAAAAATAAACAATAAAAAATTAGGCAGAAAACATCCCCAAAATTCGATTAATTAAACCCTTACTAAAATCTAAAAATCTCAATTATTAAGTCCTTAATCAATGTCATTACCAAGATAAGTCAGTTAGAATTATATATTATAATTATCAAAACCTAAGAGGGGGTGAATTAGGTTTAATCGATTTTCAGCTTTAAATAAAAAAAATGCTTTATAAGACAACAAATATCAAACACTTGGTGCTCAAACAGTGTGTGGAATAATGTGTTCAAGAAATTTGCAAAGAACACAACGATTTATAGTGGTTCGATTTATCCAACAAATCCTAATCCACTACCTTGAACTATCTACTCAAGGATTTTCAAAACCTTTCAATAATTTAGTACAAGAGATTACAATAGAGGCTCACCCAATTCACCTTAGGGTTTTACAACACAACCTCTTACCTAATCAAGGTTCACTCAACACTTTGAGTTTTACACTACAACCTTGATTATACACTTATCTCTAATACAACAATTAATGAAATAGAAACACTTAAGACAATCGCAATTATCTATAATTCAAGGCTCTCTAACCCTTAGAGTTTAAGCTCAATGCAACCTTGAATAAAACTAACAAGATAAGAATATGAATAGTTTGATATAAATATCACCTTAATGTGAAGATATATCAATTTGAAGCATAAGTACCACATTGAGTAATATGTTTCTCTAGATTGCTCAAGAACACCAATGATTTTGTAAAGACCCATGTTCTTCTTGGAGATTTTCACAATGTAAATGTTATTAAAGGGTTTTAAAATGATTTCAAGATGTTCTATGAAGAGTAGGAATCAGATTTTTGCTCAAAAAGTCGTGGTTGTGAGTTTTTAAACAATTGGATATTTATATGTATGCACCAACGGTCATAAAAATGACTGTTAGAATCCCACTCAGGAGAAGTGCGGTCGACCGCACCATCATTTGCAAGTTTTCCAAAGAGCTCTAGACATTCTGTGGACAATGAGCTGAGAAGTCCGGTCGACCGCATGATCTGTGGTCAACCACACTACAGTTAGGTCG
>SRSM01000172.1:0-54912 GCA_019593545.1 Apocynum venetum | reverse complement strand
AAAACTGATACGCTATTCATTGTTAAAACTCAAACAAAAGCATTATTTATACAACTTTGATAAGAAAAAGATCATATTAAAACTGCAGCATATAACAACTTTTGGAAACAAAGTGTGCCTACAAAAGCCAAAAGGCTACGCTGCAGTGATGGAAAATACGTTATTTGCTTTCTAAGAATTCAATGACTGTGAAGGGGAAAGAATTATAAATCTTTTTTTTAATGATAAATGAAAAAATTATAAACCAAGAACGTGGTAGTAACAAAAAGAAGAGGCAACAAGTAAGTTTGAATTCAGTCCTTGTACTTCATTTCAGACATCTTGAAGCCAGGCATGTCAAAGGAGGATGCAAATTTCTCAACATCAGACTTGAGTTCCTCAATGCCCTTGTTGTTAACCAAACCCTTATTGAAGTCTTTTAGAAGTTTCCCATACTCCTTTTGGATCTTTAAGCAAAGTTCCACCGCCCTATGGAGGAACTCAGCGATCTGCTCGAAGTCCTTCTCAACTAATCCCCTTGATGTCATGGCGGGAGCACCTGCCAACAGAAACTCTTCTTATTGGTAGTCTTAAAATAGAGTGCATTATTGAGAGAAAGATGACAATTTTAAGCCAAACAAAAGGTAGAAAACAATTAAGCTCCTGCCTCCAATTTAGTTACTCCAAAAGAAATGAAATCTAGGCCCTAAAGATTAATTCAGAAAGAGATACAGAGAAAGTACCTATACCAAATCACTGAACCTGGACCCTGAAACTGAATTTAGTCTAGGATATTCAGAAATGAAGAAAGTATAAATGTATATCAAGGGATATTCTAGTTTATATAATTCAAAAGAAATCATATCATGAGAGGTCAATTCTTACCAATGCGAACCCCTCCAGGAGCCAAAGCACTGCTGTCACCAAATACAGCATTCTTATTTACAGTAATGTTGCACAAGTCACAAAGTTTCTCCACTTTGTTACCTAGACAAAAGTAACAAAGAATTATAGCAGTTGATGAACCATTAATTTCATAGTTGAAAACAGAGTTTCAGTGTTTTTTACCAGTCAAACCAAGAGGACGAAGATCCCAGAGAACAAGGTGATTCTCAGTTCCACCTGTGACAAGCTTGTATCCTTTGTTCATCAGATAGTTCCAAGGGCAACTGCATTGGCTTTAACTTGCTTAGCATATGCCTTGAAACCAGGAGACAATGCCTGTTCAGAGCCACAGCTAGGGCACCAATTTGGTGGTTATGAGGACCACCCTGGAGTGAAGGGAAAACGGAAAAGTTGATCTTGTCTTCAAAGTCATAAACTGCATCCTCAGGCTGACCCTTCTTTGGTGGCTTAGGACCCTTGCGGTAGAAGATCATACCAGCCCTTGGACCCCTCAAGCTCTTGTGGGTAGTAGTGGTGACAATATCACAATACTCAAAGGGGTCTGCTGCTTCCTGCACCGAAAAATATTTGAGCTCAAGAACATCAAAATTCAGCAACCATTCATACCTAACTAAAAAGAGAACTCGTATCAATTACATATTCCTATTATGTATTTATGAAATGGTGCGGAACACTACAAGAGAGCTCAAGTTTCCTCACACCCATCATTCCAATCGAGGAGGCACAAACATGAACCTAATGAGAAATATTCACCACTAAATTTATCTTGCATATCAGCAGAAAATGGTGACAATGATAAAACAGATTTTAATAGTTACGAATTGGCATATACAAGTTAAAGAACCACAATGGAATTTGATCCAGAATTCTCAATCTAATGTCACTGAGAGAATTTTAGAGTGATCTTAAATCAGAAGACAATCATTTTTACATCAGAAATAGACCCATTAACCAAAATTAACAATGCATGCATTGCAACTGAACATCCTGACAAATTTTGAGATCCATATCTATCAACTAAGCTCCACCAAAAACCAGATCCAATTTAACGCTATAATTTCCAAGACTAGAAATTGACAAAGAAATAGGTAACATGCATACAAACTATATCTTTAAACAAGAAAGATTTCGAAGTTAACGAAATTAGAAATTAAAAATGGGATGTACCTGAGCAGCAACAAGGCCACTAATGTGAGCCATATCACAAAGCAAGAGTGCGCCAACTTTATCAGCAATCTCCCTGAATCTCTTGTAATCCCAGTCTCTAGGATAAGCACTTCCACCACAAATTATCAACCTAGGCCTAAAATCCAAAGCCTTCTCCTCCAATCTATCATAATCAATATAACCCGTCTTGGAATCCACCTTATACGGCAAACTCTCAAAGTAAATCGAGGTTGCACTAATCTTCTTCCCACCCGAGGTATAATACCCGTGTGTCAAATGCCCACCTGAGGGCAAATCCAACCCCATGATCCGATCATGTGGTTGGAGCACTGCAGTATAGGCGGCGAAATTTGCGGGTGAGCCTGAATAAGGCTGAACATTGACACCCCATTTAGTTGGATCAAGTCTATACACTTGCAGCGCACGAGATCGAGTCAAGTTCTCGATCTCGTCTATGTACTCATTGCCACCGTAATAACGGTTGCCGGGCATTCCCTCTGAGTATTTATTGGTGAGAGCACTTCCGAGTGCTTCTATGACGGCAAAGGAGGTGAAGTTTTCCGAAGCAATTAACTCGATTCCATGGCACTGGCGGCGCTTCTCCTTCTCGATGAGGTCGGAGATCTCCGGATCGACGGTGGCGAGGGAGGTGTTTCCCCATTCTGAAACTGGATCCATTTTTGTTGGTTGGGTTTGGCGGAATGAGGAGCAAGAGACAGATGCAGAGAAGCAAACTAAAGGCGTTGGGGAGTTGGTGGACTAACTGAAAACTGTTATTTCATTTTTCATTTTGGCTTATTTCTTAATGCTTCATTAAAATAAAATAAAAAAGAGTCAGAGACTGAAGAATTTAAAGATTTAGTGGATAGATCTAACATAAAGAAAATGAAATTATTAGGTGAATTTTATACTTTTAAATACATATTAAAAAAAATTGTATTATATTTTATAATTTGGGATTATTTATTAGATAAGTATTTTAATTCTTAATTTGACTATCAATTACTGAAAAAAAGCATTTGTTTAAATCAAGCCTATGAATATTATAACTGATTTTATGAAAGTTTTTGCCCCCAACTTCTAGAAATGGTAAAAACTTGTACTTATTATAAAATCAAGTAATCGAATATTCGAACTCAGAACTTTTATTCATTATTTTTAAAATTGTTTAATTTTTTTCAAGAATATGTGAAAACCCATTTTCTTGTTAATGGATGTTTATTCCTAAATTTATTCTCCATTATCTTCCTCATAAGTGCTATGTAAATTTGAAGTTGATAATTGCAATTAGCATTGTAAAATTGACATTACTAGTAAAAAAAAACATTCATTAGTACAAAACAAAATCAAGTGGTACAAATGCGTCAGAATTTAAAGTATGAAAAATAATATTGGAGAATGGACCGATTCAATTGGACTACAAAAACAATGGGCCGGTCAGTTTAGCCAATTCTATATAGGCCTATATTTTATCAACCCAACCCACTGCTATTCAAGAGCCAAAATGGGTTGTGCACAAAATAATTGAATGGGCCAAAGCAGGTCAAATGGCCCAAAGGAGACTAAAAGGGGCTTAGCTAAAATGAGCCAAATTTTTACTCCATTTACATTACGATTTTTAAGTTTCAAAACAAAAATTAAGCCAATATAAATTAAAACTTATAGAAGAAATCAAAATAATAATTAAATGACTAAAAAACTAAAAAAACCACCAATTTCTCTTATAAATGACAACAATAAGGCTCTAATCTTCCTCTATCTCTTTACTATTAATAACAATATTTTGAATTTTAACAATATTTAAACTGAAAATTAGAACAAATTAAAAAGTAAATATATAACACAAATATATAAATAAATGAGCAAATAAATCAATTCATCTGTGTGTGTAGCATTCTAAATATTAGATATCAAAATAATTTTTTAAAAAACTAACTAATTTTTCTTGAAGAAATGATATATTGTAGGATAAGTGTTATTACTAATATTTACTGGGGTAATACAACAATAAAAAAATAGAGGATGTGGAAAGGATTGTTCGAATGTGAGTACTCTTCTGCGCAGACCCATAATGACCCAAGTGAGTATTATTCGAAAATAGTAGAAGGGTTCTTGTATTTCTATGAGGTCCTCCTAAATTATGAATCCTGTACACAACAAGTAGCGAAAGAAACAAGTAACGAATACAAGATTTAGAGTGAGATTAGGAATATAGTAACATATGAAAGAGATAAATGATGTGTGCAAACAAATCCATTGCCTGCTAACGACATATGATTACCATCAATAGTCATGATTGATATAGACAAGGCAAATTGTAAGGAAATAAATGATGCAAAATTAGATGACATATGATGAGATGCTCTAGAATCAAGGACACATATGAATGAAGATGCACATGATGAGCTAGAGAAAGGAAAACCTATATTTAATAAGGTAGATATAACAATGGTTGTGTGAGGAGAAACCTACGAAATTACTCAACTAGTGGCAATAGTAGGACTTGAAAAAGATGAGTTTTCAAGAGATGGCATGTTCAATACAATCATAAGGCTATTGGAGGAGGAACAACAACTACAAAATTTGGTGTTTGAGGCTTGAAACTTTGTTGATGCAAATTGATTATGAGATTTCCATTAAGAAGATTGTTGTGTTTGTTGCAATCTGTTCAACAACTTTGGGTATTAAGCTTTCCAGTGGCCATTTTGTTTACAAAAAAAACTATTCATCATACCTATTCTTTGAGACTTGTTCTGATTATTAAAGAAAAGTTTAGAAGAGATTGCAAAAATGCTGAATTGAATTAGGAGTGAAGAATATTCCCTTTTTCAGATTGAGACTTGAGGCGAACTTCTTTAGCAAACAACTTAATAATTTTTGAGTCAAATTGATGAAAGAGGATATTGGATATGAGTTGTCCAAGTTGATCAAATCCGATGCTTCAGAAGATTAGACAACTAGATCTTTTCTTTTCTTGTTTTATGTGACCCTGTTTAGTGGCCCTTTTTATTTTTTCCTCCTTTTATGCCACTTTCTCTGTTTTTGTATATTTTAGAATTAACAATTATTATTAGAGATAGTCTTCCTTAACTTCACATGTATATATCAGCTTTTGTATTCATTCTTCTGTAATTCACACAGAATAACGAGTTGTTTTTCATTCCCATTATTCATAATTTCCTTAATGGTATCAGAGTAAGAATAAGACTCTAGTATCTATATTTCATTTTCTGGCCATTTTCCCTATAACACTTTGATTCAGAATGTCGGGTGTGGTAATGCTGCAACTACAGGCAAAGAGGTTGTGGAAACCTCTACTGACCGACAAAAAACATATTGTAGTAGATGCCATGTCTCAATTCTATATTCATCCATCAGATCATACTGGCCAAGTGTTCCTTAGTGAATTGTTGAATGAAACAAACTATGGTGAATGGGTGAACGACATGTCTAATGCATTGTTTGTCAAGAATAAAATGGGTTTTGTCAATGGGACAATCAACATTCCAGTCCTGAATAATTTGAATTGGCATTATGGATTCGTTGTGATGCCATGGTGAAAGGTTGGTTAAAAAGTTCAATGGAAAAATCCATCAAAACAGTAAACAGTAATAGGTATGCTAGTACAGCTGCTCATATTGGAATGATTTGAAGGAACGGTTTGGGAAAGGAAGTTCTCCAAGGATCTATGAGTTGCGACAATCTATCACGAATGATACAACAAGAAAAGTTAACAGTTTCAGCTTATTACACTCAATTGAAGGCTTTATGGGATAAGATGCAAGCCTCATCTCCATTACCAAAGTGTATCTGTGGAGGCTGCTCATGCAATTTGGCCAAACAATTTGCAAGCATTCAAAGCAGAGACTAGCTATATGATTTTCTCATGGGACTTGATGATACTTACAGTCATATAATTACTCAAATTCTTGGATCATATCCATTGCCAAGTGTTGCAGAAACTTACCACCGTATTGCAGAGGAAGAACAAAGAAGGAATATTACTTTTGCTCGAAGATCAACTACAGAGAGTACCTTCCATGTTTCAGCCACACAAGGAAGCAGCGGCTCAAGGATTAGGAGTAGGCAGACGTGAGTTGGAGAAAACAGAAAGTGATCGAAGGTTGGAAAGGAAAGACAAACCGAAGTGCACACACTGCCAGAAGTTAGGGCATTCCATTAATCAATGTTTTGAGATAATTGGGTACCCTCCAAACTGGAGAAAATCCAGTACAGAAAGGAGTGGAGACAAACACATGGATAGAAGATATCAGACAAAAGTTGCTCATGTAGAGGCTGAGAAAAGTCTAGTCCCAGGATTATCTCATGAAGAATACATGAAACTAATGAAGTATTTAAATCCTAAACAAGATAATGCAAACAAACCATCAGAACAAGTTTCTATAGTAAACATGGCTGGTAAGTCTAATTTACATCAAGGTTGGGTAATTGATTCTGGAGCCACTGATCATATTGTTTCAAATGTGAAATTCCTACAGGATATCAGATATCCTCAGCAAAAACAGTATGTTAAAATACCAAATGGAGATCAAATTCAAGTCACTGCGATTGGACAAGTTATCTTATTCGAAACTTTAGTTTTGGAAAATGTCTTATTGATACCAGAGTTTAAATGCAATCTTTTATCAGTTTTGAAATTGGTTCGAAATAAAATTGTGTCCTCATTCTCTGGTTTTGTTCTCTACATTGTGAATGTGTGTGGTTTTGGTTGGAAGGAGGTGAGTAGTGTGGTGAATATGTGTTAGCATGTGTCTATTTCATTCATCTTCACAGAAAGAAGGGGTGGCATTATCAGTTCATGCAACAATTTGAATATTTGGCACAAGAGATTGGGTCATGCTTCATCCGAGAAGTTACAAAAGTATGTGATGTTAGAAATAAGAAGTTAGACTTGTGATATTTGTTCAAGAGCCAAATTTAGTCGACTACCTTTTTTCCATTGAAATAAAAAGCAAGTTTTGTTTGAACTCATTCATTGTGACATTGGTGGGGAGGTTACAAAACACCTCCACTACTGAAGCACATTTCTTTCTTACTATTGTGGATGATTTTAGTAGAGGTGTATGAGTTTATTTGATGAAATCAAAATCAGAAGTTGAGAAACTTTTACCTTCATTTTGTAATATGATTGAAAATCAATTTGGTGTTAGAATTAAGAAAGTTAGAAGTGACAATGGCTTAGAATTTTGTCTACAAAATTATCCAATTTTTATGATGACAAAGGAATTATGGCTCAAACTACTTGTTCATATACTCCTCAATATAATAGAGTAGTAGAGAGAAAACATAGACACCTTCTTGATATGGCAAGAGCTATTAGATTTGCTGCTGGTTTACCTATTCAATTTTGGGGGGATTGCATTTTGGCTTCTACTTATATCATAAATAGGTACCTTCTAAGGTGTTAAACAAGAAGACTCCTTTTGAGATATTATTTGGAAAAAAACCAAGATACCATCTTATGAAAACCATAGGGTGTCTTGCATATTCCACCACAAAAGACCTTTAGATAAATTTGACGAAAGAGGAAAAGCTGGTGTTTTATAGGATATCCAACTTCTCAAAAGGGCTATGAGATTTATGAACTTGATTCTGGAAAAATTATTGTTACAAGAGATGTGATATTTTTGGAGGATCGTTTTCCTTTCCTAGAAGCGAATGAAAAGTTGCAAGAGGTTGTTGCACAGCCAGATACCTCTATTGAAGGATATAATTTCGATTTTATTTCATCACATACTCCCCATATTATCCATCCAAATGGGGCAATGCATGAGCAAGAAGGAGAAAGTGCTGAATTAATATTCCAGAAACTGCTGAAGAAAATGAGATGTCTCATATACCAGTTAAAGATGGTACACAAGATGATCAAAGGAGAAGCAGCCAAAGAGTTAGAACAAAACAAGAAAACAAGAAGAAGTTACAAGACTATGTAACTGATATACCAGTTATTTTAATGTTCAAAAACCCACTTCGTCAGCCAATCCAATGGCATATCCTCTCAAACACTTTTCTTACTTATGAGGTTTTACCCAAAGAGAATGTGAGGAATACAACGAAACATTTGCACCTGTGGCCAAACTAGTAACAGTGAGAACATTGCTAAGTATAGCTGTGACAAATAAATGGACTATTCATCAACTTGACGTAAATAACGCTTTCTTCATGGAGATTTAGATGAAGAGGTATACATGAAAATTCCACAAGGCTTCCAACGTAAAGGAGAAACAAGAATTTGTCGATTGCGCAAGTCATTATATGGTTTGAAACAAGCTTCTCGCAATTGACATATAAAATTATCAAGAGAGCTCCTCAATTTTGGATTTAAACAATCCAAAGCAGACTATTCTTTATTCACTTATAAAAGGCAGCAACTGTTTGTGGGCATTTGGTATACGTTGATGATATGCTACTTTTTGAGAATTTTGAAGAAGTAATCTCACTTGTCAAGAAACATTTAGATACAGTTTTTTCAATTAAAGACTTGGGAGTTTTAAAATATTTCTTGGCATTGAGGCGGTTTCAACACCAGATAGATTACTTATCAACAACATAAGTATTGTATGGATATTTTACATGAGGTTGGAATGTTAGCTTGCAAACCTTGTTCAACACCTATGGAGCAACAACATAATTTGCAAGCAAATGTGACTGACGAAATGGAAATCAAAGAAAGTTTTTGCAGATTGGTTGGTCGTTTGCTTATCTTACCATCACAAGACCTGAGATAAGTTATTCTGTTAATCAGTTGAGTCAACATGTTTCCTTACCAAGGAAACATCATTGGGATGCTGCTATAAGGGTTTTACGTTATTTAAAAGGGACTCTTGGTCAAGGAATTTTGTTGACAGCTTCAGATGAATTAAGACTTATAGTTTACTGTGATGCAGATTGGGGAGGTTGGAGTAAAAGAACCAAGTGATCCACTACTGGCTACCTGATCAACTTAGGAGCAACTCCAATCTCATGGAAGAGTAAGAAACACATCTGTTGTTGCTCGTTCATCCGCAGAAGCAGAGTATAGGGCAATTGCTTCTATAGTTAGTGAAATTACTTGGTTACGATCTTTACTTAGAGATTTGGATGCTCTTCAATTGGTACCAACAATTTATTTTGTGATAATCAAGCCGCTTTACACATTGCGACTAATCCCGTTTTTCATGAACGCACTAAACATGTAGAATTAGATTGTCTTTGTATGAGAGAAAGTTCAAGCTAAAGTTATTGATTTGCAGAAGATACATACTTCTGTCAGGTTGCAGATTTATTTACAAAATCTCTTGGAAAACAACAGTTTTGTTCTTTGTTATCCAAGCTGAGAGTTTGCAATTTCCACTCTCTAGCTTGAAGGGGAGTATTGGATATGAGCTGTCCAAGTTGATCAAGTCCGATGCTTCAAAAAGATTAGACAACTAGATCTTTTCTTTTCCTGTTTTATGTGACCTTTTGTATTCATTCTTCTGTAATTCACACAGAATAATGAATTGTTTCATTCCCATTATTCATAATTTCCTTAAGAGGATTATGGTGCAAGATTGAACCACACAACTTTTCAAAATTATCTCAAAGAGCCACCAAAAACTAAACGAGGCATTGCCTTTCTTTATGATCAATATATGGTTTTAAAGCTCATATCTCTTTAGATTCAGTACGGGCAAACTAATCCCAGAGATTGGTCGTGGAAGAATAGAATTCTTAGATGCTTATTATTTTGTTGAATAGTGATATAACCAAAATATGACATATTTTTATGCTATTTAATCAAATTATTTTGGTTAAAATTCATTTAATTTGTCATTTTTTAATATTATTTTGTTGAATAGTGATATAGCAAAAATATGACATATTTTTATATTATTTAATCAAATTATTTGGTTAAAAATTCATTTAATTTATGTCCTTTTTTATATTATTTTGTTTTATGTAATCTTTTGTTCGTAGTAGAAGTTTTTAAATATTTATTGTACAAGAAAAAGTATCATTTACGGTAGCTCAAAAACTATTATTTTTACTCCAAAATCGCCGTTTATACTAAAAACTTCAGTTTTTAAACCTCCAAGTTTACAATAATTTCTAATAAAAAATCATGACTTTAGAGCGTTATAAAACTTAAACGAGGGTTCGAGAAACACCTAAATGAATTTAATTTATATAGAGATTTTTGATAAACCGTACATATACTCTTTTAAACAATGATTTGTGAACCGTCATAAATAGACTTTTTTAAGGTGGTTTGTGGACTTCCGTAAATAGTAGTACCTCTAACGACGATTGTAGGGTCGCCACATTTAAGTTTTTTTTTTAAACATAAAATCATGTTTGCAATATAATATATATTTTTTGTATGCACTCGTTGATGAACTAAATAACTTGCTAAACAAGATTATAATCACCTCTTGTATGCATTACAAAATTAGACTAAAGAGAATTCCTTCAACATGACAATAATTCATCCAAAAACAATAAAAAACATAGATAGATCCTACATATAAATTAAAACATCCAATAACATCCATTTGATATTGTATAAACACATGTCTAAATTAAATGAAACAATCTAAATTAATTAAGTTTAATTAACGTAGTTAAATTACATGTCATCATCTAATATAGCTATGTTGCCTTTAGAGACATCCATCACAAATGATTCAATAACAAAAATCCCTAGTCTTCATTGAATGACTTCAAGATGGACAAATTTCGAGGAATAGTTTGAGAAAATTCAGGAAAAATAAAAAGAAATTAAGAATGGTTCATAATCAAGAGAGAATTGAGATGAAAAGAAATTCTAATTCATACACATGAAATATGTAACACTTTCAAATCAAAAGATGTGATTTTCATGAACATTGCACAAAAACATACACATTTGTAGATAATCTTTAAAAGCACTTACTATATATTTTTTAGATCATTCAAAACTGCTCAGCTCAGACATATATTATGTTTTATAAAGGAAAGAAAACATAACTGCAAGAGTATAAAGAGTAAGAAGCTAAGATCTAAAAAAACAAAATCAACTGAAGTTAAGTAGCTAAGAAGCAGAGTAAAAAACAAAAGACTAAGGAAACCACAAAGTATCATTTAACAGAGTATTTAAATGCACATTTATCTATCCAATAGTCATGAACTTAAAAAAATATAGCAAATTTTAATCATAGCATATAGAAAATATAATTGAAGTCTAAACTAAAATATATCTTTGTTAAATTACCATATTAGATCATACCTGTATGTAGGAACTCTTTAAACTAAAAAAACCAGGTATGTAGGAACTCTTTAAACTAAAAAAACTATCTTTGTTAAATTAACACTTAACATATTTAACAACTCCCCCATACACAAGCATCAAAATTTCATGCTTAGAAAGTATTCAAGTTAATTGAATAATTAACTCATCATACTCACAACAAACCGATAATTGGTGGAATTGGAAAACTTGGAACAATAATTATCCCACAAAATTCAACAAACCAACTCTAGAAATATTTTAGAATCCAAGAGAAGTTTGAAGTGGATGGCAATCCCAAAATTTGGCATCGGTTCCCACTGTATAGTACTCTCTACTTGACTATTGAATTTCCAAGTTTTGATATCACAACTTATCTAAATTGACAGCTTCAAACACCTGGTGTGCATTATTTATGTCACATATAAGATACAAATATTTGATAAAATTTAAGAAATCTTGAAGCAGGTTGCAACAAGAAACACAAAGTCGTATAAATATAGTTGTGAGTATATTTGGGTTGGGTTAGTAGCCATATTTGGGTTTTATCATTGACTAATTAAGAGTAGGATGATTACAGTTTTAAAGAAAGATGCATTACATAATTTTTTGCATCTTAAAGAAATACAATAAGAAATTGTCTTGACAAAATTGTACCCCATTAAGAATTCAAGCAAAACTTACTAAATAGAAGCTTGTCAAGGCTCTCATTAGCTAAATATTGATACACAAGCACCTTCTCTTGACCATGGACATAATACCCCTATAAATTCACCACATTCCTATGATGAACAAGTGCCAACAACTTGGCCTCAGTTGTAAATTCCTTCTTCCCCGGATTTGAGAACCGAGATAGCTTCTTTACAACTATTTCTCTCCCATCATCCAATCTTCACTATTAAAAACCCCAAAATACAGTGAATCTAAATTCATCTCTTGATGCAAAAATTCAAAGAATTTATGAGTTTCCATGCAAAACCCAATTCCTAAAAGATACAGATTTAGAATTGTCCTAAAATATTATCTAATATTTTTTCTTGGGCTTGACAGAAAACAAAAGAAAGGAATTCAATAAAAAGACTTAAGTATATTACCCTTATATGACAAAAAATAAAGTATAATAAAACACAGCTGTATATGTTACTAGTATATATGTTAATAGTATTTACAATGATTCTAATAACCGTTGTAAAAAAGTAAATAATAAGTAACGATTTTGAAAAGTCATTGTATAAGAGTCATCTATAAATTACAATTTTGTAAAAACCATCATATATATTACTAATATATATGACAATTTTTCCAAAACCGTGATTTATAATTGCCTTAGTTACGACATTTTTCAATTCATAAAATCATTATAAAATATTAAACGAATTTTGAAATGATCACCATAAAATAGTCAATTATAAAATAATTATACTACAAACATAGTATAAAATTTACTTAATACGACAAATTATTCGTAAATAAATATTATATTCGAAGATCTGTCATTAATATTGAATTATAAACTATGAACAACCTTTAAAATACTCTTAAATATGACAATTTTCCTAATCGATATTTTAAAGGGTGTATTTGTGGTTATTTTTGGGCGCCATAATTACTTTTTCCTTTAGTGTGATATTCAATTGTGCTGCTCAACTAAGAAGCAACCCGTGACATGCCTGTGATTCAGCAGCGACGCAGCCTACCTGGATGCTCAATACCGTGTCTCGGTCGATGAGAGACAACCAAACAAACCCTTAAGCAAACACAAATAATGATGAGAGAAAACCAAATACCAATACGTACAAACAAGAGAATAATATAGTGCAGGCCACAGATTGATGCGAAATAGCCACTGCAATCTGCAAAAGCTTGAATCATCGAATCTGCAAAAGCTTTTGGATCCGCCAAAGTTGTGGATGAAAATTCTCATACCATGTAAATGTTAACAATTATAAATGCAACCTGAGAAGAGGAAGAGATGAGAAAGAAGAGCGAGAGAGGAGAGAAAGTTCTTAGGGTTTCATTTATTGCAATTAATAATGAATACAAGATGAAAGAAAGAATAATATAGACAAATTAGTAAAAGACTAAACTACCCGTACTCTTAATACAAATTTATTGCTCCACTCTTAGCCTCCCCCGTCCAAGATACCCAAACAAACCCGCCTCTATTTCTCACGCAAAGGCACACCAGAAGCAGAAACAGGTGTTGGTTTGTGTACTGTAATTCTTGAAAAGATCTTTGAGTAGAAACTTTTAGCTGCGGAAGTTAATTGGTTAAGGTTACTCAGATATCAGTGTATTTGGAATGAACCTTGAGTCATGTAAAATTTAGTTTCATTCTTCGAGTATGATATTACAATTTTGTAATAAATTGATGTGTTTTTCAGATAGGGGTGAAAATTCTATTGTTTTTATGGTTTTCTTCTAAGTTTTATTTATTATTTTCTTTTTGATTGATTCTTTTGCTCATGTATTTGCACATTCTCAAGTGTTTCTTTAGGCTTATTCTTTAGCAGATATTAACTTATTATCTAGTTGTTAGATTGAAAACTACGGGGTAATTGGAACATGCAAGACTGATTTTTTTTTTGGGAATATATGCTAGGATGGGTAAAATTTTATTGGGATTGCCAGGACCATGGGCTGATGATAATTGTGAGGTGGCTGATCATTATTCAACAAAAATTGGAGGACTTCCTGTAAGTTGTTTCTGTATTTGTTGTTAAATTATGTGCACTGATGTTGATCTCAGTATTGCTGTTAATTTGTATTGCTATTCTACATGTTCAGGACTGGCCATTTCCTAATTTTACAACTCAGCCTGATCTGCTTAAGTGTGGAGGATGTAAAAGCTCTCTTTGTCTTCTTGCACAGGTTTATGTTTTATAATCTTTGCCTCATTTTCTGTTAATTGTAGTTTACTTGCAGTTTGACTGTCCCACTGCTTGTCAAATTATTTTATTTCTTCAGGTTTATGCTCCAATTTCAACTAAGAGTTTGACTAGTGAAGAACGCGCTCTCTATGTTTTTGGTTGTGTAATGCCTGAATGTGGGCGTGATCCATCAAGGTTGAGTTCAATGTATAGTGGTATGGTTGCAAGATGCTGGAGTTTTGTCAATGATTTTCATCATAGTAAAGCATTCCTCTTCTATTGAACCATGCAGTTGGAGAGCTGTTCGAGTTCAGAAGTCATTCGGTTGTGAGGAACCAAACCTGCCCTGTGATGAAGCAGGCACTTTGCCGTCATCTTCTCTTTCGGCTTCAAAGGATTCGCGGGAAGACTTGTGGACATTTGATTCTAGAGTGGAGGATGATGGAAACAATGACGATATAGACTTAGAGGAGTTGGGTAGGGCATTTGCAGAAGCTGCAAAGGTTTCTTCTAATACAAAGAAACAAAATCGTGAACCTGAGACTGCTCTGAAGCCATCACCAGTAGCCCACAGAACTCAGTTAGCTGATAAATTTTCTGGTATTCTTAATTTCCATGGGGAAAAAACTTTAAAAATTTGTCTTTGTTATGGTCTGGATAGTGATTGATTTTTGAAATTTGATTCTGTTATCTGGGTGTGCTTAAGTATATGGATTTATATATACATTTCCACATTCAGTGTGGTCTTGGATCTGCTGTGTTAAGACTCTGGAGCAAAAGTAGTCCACTCTGGGCTGTTAATTCTCACTTTCTTTTGTAAGTTCTAACAGGCAACACGTTTAGGTTTGTTTGATAACTCAATTAGATAGTCATATAGACTGAAATACAGAGTGCAAATGTAACAGTGATTATGGAATAAGGATGACATCCTAAGTGTATACTGTTTCTTGATATGTGTATTCCGTGGTTCAAGTAGAGGAAAGAAGTTCAGGTATTCTCGACCTACTCTTAGGGAAAAAAAATAAAAGAACCTGTCACAGGGTAAAGGATAATAAAATGTAGTTAAAGCTCACCAACCATCAAATACTGAAAAAAAAGTGAAATAAAATGGTTTCAAGTCTCTTAAGAAGTTAATGTAATTTGAGTTCAATTTAGTACAGCAAGAGAATTCGGCAAACTATTTACCGTAAGACTCCATTTTGCTTTCCTTGGTAACTTGATAGTATGTCATAAAATCAATAATACGAAGGCTCTAGGGAGCTCCATTTTGCATTCTACATGGATATGTTGAAATGGGACTATATACAGATTGTCTCACGACCTATATTCTAGCATGTATTTATGTAGCTGAGGCTTTATCCCTTTATTCTGCCTTCTTTCCAGTCTCTTGAATCTTTTGAAAGATAATGTATTTTTTCTGTTGCAGTATTGCCTTGCTTTTATACTTATACTCTGGAGGAGAAAATCTCAAAAGGGGTTACATCTTTATGTTCAAAGTTCAGCTCAGTTCCTATTGATGGGAATGGGAGTGATCTTGAACATAATACATGCGAAGAGAAATGGGAAGAGGAGAGATATGAATATGATCGAGCCTTAAATGCTGACAGGACTTACCTCAAGTTCAAGAAACGCATAGATGCTTACCCAGAGCAGTGTATTAGGTGAAAGTGTTACAATATTTAAATGATTAATGGGATTTTGTTTGATGAAACTATTGCATAATTTGCTGTCAAGTGCTATGAATTTGATCAATGATTTACACATGTTTTTAGAAGCTTGTATTTCTTCTACATATGCATAGGTTTCCTGTTCAGACGGAGGATCTAAAGTTAAAGGATGACATGTAGTTTACTGGAAATATCCTTAATTGTTCCCACAACAAGGTTAACTGAGACAATAATGGGATTATTGATTTGCAAGCTATACTCAGGCCTTTGTTCCCTTATGGATTTCTGTTGACAGACACCATTTGGCTTCAAGGGAACCTAAGCTGATTTCAGATCATTGTAATACGATCTGCGTAGTATTTTTAGTTATTTAATTATTTTCTTTAACTTGTAAATATGTGTAGTGTCACTTGGGGACTTTTTTCTACTATGATTTAGTTATCTTTACAACTTAACTATTACTATTCCGCCAACTGAAGTCCTATCATGCTTTGTCTGTCAGATACTCGTATGGTGGAAAACCACTATTGGCCACTTTAGAAGAACAGAATTGTGGGAATTGCAGCATTTGTGGTGCACCGAGGCACTATGAAATGCAATTGATGCCACCATTACTATATTTTCTACAGGAAGCAACTAGTGATCAAGAAAGGATTTCTTTGGAGAGCTGGACCTGGATGACTCTGATTATTTATACATGTTCAAAGGTGAAATTAGCCCCTTCAAACTAAGAAAAATCCAGGGAAAAACCATCACTAGAGTTCTTTAGTCGAAACAATCCTTGCACACTCTCAATCTATCATCTATGAAGTAAGTGGAACTAAAAAGCTGTTAGTACAGAGCGAATAAAAGAATTATTTGGATGCATGGTGTCTGCATGTATGTGAATGGGCGATGATCAATTTCAGAAGGTGCTAGGTTTTGTTTCTTACCAGCTCCCATTGGAGTCTCTTTGTCTGTTTCAGCTGTAGTCTTTTAGATTTCATTTTCCCCGGCTTCTGCATTTATTTTTCTTTCTGGTTAACCTTTCTTATATTATTACCCCCCTTGGCTCTCGATGTTGATTGTACTAATGAGTTTATATTCCTGGATTGGTAAACTGTACATCTATACATATCTAAAACATTCATATATCAACACTTAAGCTTCATCTGATATAACGTTTCTTGTTCTGTTCAAGAGTTGTGCACAATCAACCCATAAAGAGAATTCTGACAATGAAGGCTGGATTATAGCAGAGGAAGCTGTTATTGTACAGCATGAGTAGTGGAAGGGGTGAAAATCCATCTTGTCACCACATAAAGTACATTATCACATGGAGTATCTTCACCACATGAGTGGTGACATCTCTTTCCTTCGATTGTATCTTTGTTTTCCATGGTTTTTCTGAAGCAGTAAATTTTGTGGGACTTAGTTGTGCAAAAAGCAGCATAGACTAGTTTGGGTATAGCTTGGTTTGGCTGCTGAATTTGTATCTGCTGCTCATGTATCATCTTTTTTTTTTGATATCGTATGAGAATATTCTTTAATGTCAGGAATTTTAGGTTTAATTATATTGATAGCATATAAAAGTTAAAGCCCACCAAGTCTTTTAAGTACTATATTATCCAAAATTTGACAATCAGGAAGTCAGAAATCTAGAATTATGCTCCCTCAAATCAGTGAAAATTGTTTACATTTGACATTAATAAAATTATCACGTTATTTATTTTAAATAAAAATGTTTATTTTTAAAAAATAAATATTTAATTCTTGATATTTTAAAATAAAAATAAAAATATTCAACTGCCAAACGAAAGGAAAGAGTAGATAGCTATTTTATTCCACTTTTTCCCTATATGCATATTAAAAGAAAAGCCACAGGTGCTTATTGTTCCCATTTCTACTGTGGATATTGTTCATTTGTTTTTATTATGACAAATGCAAACACGTAAATAGAAGGGCATGGAGGAACTGGTATCAAGTGCGTTGAGGGAAAGTGGAATTGTAAATGTATGTATGGAAAATGATTACAAAAAGATAATCAGACTATAGATATTATATTCTTTCTACTGAGTCCTGACTTCTGTTTTCAAAATGTAATTTTTAAAATATACTAGCTACCCAGAAGAATTTTTTTTTTTTTAAAAATAAAGGAAAGAAAAATGCAAACCAAGGCAGACAAAGTGGAGCAGAAACGCATGTCTAAATCCATCTAAAGATCAAATGATGACAAAATAAGTTCAAACTCATCTAAGAACAATTCTGAAGGGACAACTGTTGCCATATCAGTATTGAACAATAGACCATGAAGATTTCCAAACAGCATTGTATTCCTTTCCCTGCTAATGTTCCACATCATAGTTAGCAATATGTTGCCGAGGTTATAACAAACTACTCGAATTTCTTCACAAGGGACAGGTCATTTAGCATTTTTTCAATAGCCTCATCGTCGAGGGCACGGCCTCTATTCTGCAAAGCAAAAAAATAAGCACAAGATTTTGTAGTCAGCAAAACAAGTAGATGAAAAGACTAGAAAGCCTTGTCTGGTGTCTGAAACAAACGTAGCTATCAACAGCAGAAATGTTCGTGTTATACTTGGGATCTTTGGGGTCTTCCAACTTAGCATAATAAGGACATGAACTAAGGAACATTATCAGACGTTTTAAGCAAACTTTGACCCTATCAAATCTATTGAGTGAAGTTAGTCTATTACGTATGATTTCCAAAAGTGGAGTATGGTTCTCCATTTTTTAACTCGACTTGGCATAGACAAGTAAAGCAGTACCTTGATAGATGGAACCATAGCAATTGCTTCCTCAACAGTTTCAGGACAAAGATTGCCAAGAACACAGAGCTGCAGATTGCAAGAATTATATGGCATGTTAGAAGTTGCTTGCAACAGAAAAGAGAAATTTTAAATCTTTAGTACTTGCCTCAAACTCAGCTAGCTGATACCTACTAAGTATCCTGAGCTTTCGTTAAGGTCACAGCATTGCTTCAATCTTGAAGATTTCAGATGTGTCTAGATACCTAGAATATATATATATATATATATATATATATCTTGCTGTGCCACTAAAATTGATGCATGAAGTGAAAACTAGAGATTCCAACTCTTTTGGGAGTGAAACTAGAGCTTAGACAATAATAGTGCCTAATTACAAAGAATTAGTAACGAGTTGCAGTATCTTGGTCAGTACAATCCACACAAACAAGCATACTAGTTATTCCATGCTATGAACCAGTAAATTATAGGCTTAATGACAAAATTAGGATGATGCATAGCTAACTAGGTCTTAATCAGGATATATACTCTCACATACATATGTTACTCCATTATATGAAACTAAGCATATTAGGTCTATTCACTCCGCATAAAGGCAGACCTAATTGTTTTTGTACAGCCCAGGTCACAGTAGGTAGCATCAAACAATAGTCATTAATTGACATCGAAATCCTCTTTTACTGTTTATCCATCTGCATAATTTGGTTGTCAAATCTTCATATAAGAACAGGAACAAATACAATCATCATATGACAAGCTTATCATGAGCTATATCATTCTTCTCAACACTTCTACGTACATAAGGTATAGGAAGGCTGTTGAACATTCTTTATTAACTTAACAATTGGACTATTATCAGCTGATAGAGAAAAGAGTAAATCATATATTTGTATGTTATTGGATTGTAAAAAATCGAAGAGAAACCATTTCTTTGATAAATTAAGGATACTCCCGCACTTGTCTGACAGAATCAGGATTCTTGTAGCGGCTGAAACGCTTCACATACTGTAATGACTTCTCAAATACTCTGAAAAAGGAAACCAATAGTCATAGTTGTTGTGAAGAATAAGAATATAGACATAGTTATGGCGTCTGGAGCACATTTACAACCAACAAAGGGGATGATATGTGATGGTGTCAACAAAAAGACAATGTTGATATTAATCTAAAGTTTACTATCTTTCAAGCACCCTTTACTATCAATATGTATGAACAGAAAATCCAATTACTTCTAGCTATAGGGGGTACAGGATTCATGTACTTCATGACAGGTAAATATTACTAAATTCAATTCTGTGGACAAAATATTTACAGGTAACCATCTAATGTATAATATAATAACACTCTTAACAGATAGAGACAGCCCCTCCCCCTCTTCTTCACCACCAACAGAAATAAATGTTCACACATGCACACACAAAGAAGTAAAATGCTTTCCTAAGGAAAAAATAAGAATCATCATTTATGCAGATTGATTAAGCGCCATACAGATGATGAAAGCTGTAGTGCGCAATGTTATTGCTTCATTAATCACGAGACTTACACCTTCTTTGATTGAAAACTCATCCCTACTTTACATAAATGGTGGTCATTGAACAGTCAAAAGTAAAAGAAATTCGTCTTCATTCATCAAGAGGAAGTAATTAATCTAACAATGAAACCAAATTTCCTTTTGGTGGATATTAAAAAGGTTGGATGCTAGATTTGACTAGCAAGCTAGCTAATGCTTACTGAGACATTTGATTCATTGGATCCTCAGACATCTGTTGGAGCTGCTCATACTTGTGTTCAAGAATTAGGGAAACTTCACAATTCATCAAACACTTGGCCTTCAAAAACTCTGCCAAATCAGCAACCAAAGAGAAATTTTAAATGTTTGCCACAGATTTTGTCCATGAAAGGAAAAATGAAACAGCTATCAAATCACAAACACATGGATTCGTATTTCCTTGAGGTCTAATTATCAAACGAGCAATAACCATTCAGCCAGAAATATGACAATATTGTTTCCAAACAGTGTGATATTTATACTAAACTTAGGCGTCCTTTTAATGGGAGCATAATGACATAGCGTTGAACAAATTCAGATATAATCGGTTAACAAATAGTGAAGATAATTTCACATTCTAGTGAGGAACTAAGACGTGGAAAATAACTCGTCTTAGCAAGTAAAAGGAAGAGCTGGAACATTTCAAGATACTAATTAAACTTCATAATCAAAGTTCATCATAAAATTTGCTTCTAAAATGCATGAAGTATTTATCTTCCATGCTGGAAAAAGAGAAGGCTACCTGAACAGGATATGGCTAAAAACAATCTTCTAGGCATGAAGGATATCTTATAATCATTTAGAGTTAAAAAATTACTGTGCAAACAGATATCCTGATACAAACTGCTTAAGAGTGTGGCTGCAATATTTTATGTTAAATGGTGTCCAGGCATTAAGAATTCTTTGATTTCTTGTCATGTCATGGATTGGACATACGATGAGTTATGTTCTTAAGACTGTACTCATGTCAGTATTTCTCCCCTGTTCAAGACGGATCAAATGCACATCACAATTATCACGCCCTTCATAGACCTAATCAGACACCACACCATGGAAGGATACATTCTGTCTTCTTCTGTTCCTGACAATGTATCCTCAAACCTTCTAATTCAACAATGCACCAATACGTACTCTGCAGCATTCTTCAAACTACATATACTAACAATTCTTTTTGCAGAAATCCCGTGCATTTGACTTAAGTTAAAATTTTGCTAACAACTAGAAGCACCTCAAGGACAGGGAAAGGTAGAGACAGTATATGCAGTTTTAAAAGGCTCTGCTTCCATGTACTCCTGAACTTATTGTGGGTATACAAAAGTAACTAAAAAGAAAAGTAGCAGAAATCCTGAAATTATTAGACATAAAATACAGTCAGCACACAGTTAGGAAGTCCATCACCTTATGCTGATATGCATCAAGACCAGAAGTGATATCAATTGCTACCTAATCAAACAGTAGAAACAACTAATGAAAACAGTTATTACCATCACCAATTTTGAGCTCGGCAGCATTTTCTTCCTCTTCTCCAGACATCTTTTGGCAAAATTAAACTCTGCCAATCAAACAAATTAATTAGATTCTTATAGAACCATCTAGATTGTTCTGGATATAGCATAGACTTTCTTAAAAAAGCATATGCTTTTAAAGAAATTCAATAATTTCAAGTAGAAAAATTTAAAGTTCATTCATCCCGCTAGAATAAAAATGGAAAAAGGATTTTGCGAAAACTCATCAAAGGCAAGAAGGCAACCAATACTCTACCCACCCAAAACTACAAAATGATCAAATTATTCTCGATCCTTTTTTGGGCAAATCAATCATCGGCAAAATATCATACACGATTGAGTTCAAGAAACAGAATCAACATATATAAAATTGTTTGTTGCAATCACAGTGAGGGTTGTCGGCAAGAAGCAGACTCAAAAACAACACTCTAGAAGATCATATCAGCCGTTAAAGCCATAGAACAAAACCTAAGTGAGCTCAATTCACATGAACAACACAATAAGCCACAAATTTTAAATAAAAACAAGAACTCACTGTAAGGGTTTTTGTTTCGATATCAAATTCAGAGTCCTACCAAAGAATTCACGGCTTCTCTCCCTCACTTCTGTTGTTAATTTAAATGGACCTGGTTGCGAGGACTTGAAGAAGGGGTTTCGCGCAAAGTGGGAAACTTTTGACAAAGGAAGGAAAATAAAGAAAAATCAAAAACTCTTTTTGTTGTTTCTTTTAATAAATAACCTGTCTCTTAGTTATTATCATTATCATTATTATTATTAGAATGGGAACATTGGAACCTGTCTAATTTTAAGCATTAGTTTTTTTTTTAAAGAAAAGAATTTCCATAGAAATTTAGAAGAACCGCATAAAGTGGGAATATATAGTATGGTAAATAGTGTGTATGCCCTAGTACTGATTTTAACACTAAAATTTTATTTTTATCAAATCATGAAATCATGTTTTAAAATACTATAAAAAATAGCACTTCTGTTTCATTGAATGTATATTAAATTCAATTTAAAAAGTTCGCATGTGCAATTCATATTACCAAATTAATGGGCATTTTCATCACTCTCAGTAAGAAACCTGATTCAGGTTATCAACTTCCCATTTCTTTCATTTTCTACGTCTTTCAATTTTTTTCATCGTCATCTACCCATCACTCCTTGAACTGAATCCCATTTTGGGACTATTGTCAGTATCCTCCTTCTGGAGCTTTTTACCAAAATATCTTGAGTTTTTCATACTCGATCCAACATAACCTCAAATGTTGAAGATCTACCATAATAACTCAAAACGTGAAGTGGAAATACGTTGTGACTTTTGTTCCCAACGACGTGAATCACAAAAACGTCATCATTTTTTTTTTTTTTAAAAATTGTCTTCCAAGGACGTGAATCGTAAAAACGTCATCTCTATAATTTTTTACCGACGTGAATCACAAATACATTGTTGTAATTTTGTAACCAACAACGTTAATCAAACATACGTCGTCCTCCTGTCATTAATTTTTTAAAAAAAATTTCACATTGGATTCTTGAGGAAAGCCTAGTTTGAACGACATAGAAGGTAAGTCGTTGTCTCGGCACTTCTTAAAAGCCAACTTCATCATACCTGAGACGTCACCGGCCATTGGATTCTTGAGGAAAACAGATGAATCATTTCACACAATTTGAAATCTCCACCTTTAAGGAGCATCCCCGATATACTTTGTAAAACTCAAGCTTCAACGTTATCTTTTTTTTCTCTCTGCTAGTTTCTTTCTAGCACTGTCTCCGGCGTCTCTGACTCCACCATCTTTGTCTCTGCCTGCTTTTCATCAGTCTTTCTTCTTCTAAATTATTTGGTCTATTGTTGGCGGCCTGCAAGTGACGGTCTACTTCCAATATTGAACGTGTAAGTGTTTTTCTTCTTCCCAAATTGTTTGGTAAATTGGTGGGTTGTACCTATGTGAGAGAGACGATAACTAGCTAAATAAAGTCATTGTTTAAGAATGAAAGAAATTTGATTGTTTTTAAAAAGGTTTTGAAAGGCTGAAAGTGATTTTTTTTTTTGTTTGAAAGGTTGATGAATTGAATTTATTAATATTAAAAGAAGATAAACACAACATAGTGCCAAACAGAGTTAGAATGAAAATGACTTAAACTAGCCTAGATGCAAAGAACAAAGTCATTCTAAAAGCAAACTAAGAACACCCAATTAGAACAAAAAGTGAACTATTCACATTTTGACAAACAAGTCATCCATTTAGAAAAGAAAAAAAAAAGAAAGATAAATTCTGGCCCAAATTTTGTGAGTTGCCAAACTCCAATATTTGGTTTTGGGATAACCCGCATTTGCCATAGACAACCTGTTTCTTTCCTAACTTTGCATCTCGCAAGCCACAAATTTGAACAACTCTTCTTGACATGAAATTCACGACCAATTTCAATTGAGTACAATCGAGCTGCCATTATAGCCTCATCTTTGTTGATAAATTTCTTCCCAATAACTAACTCACGATTTTCTTCTGACCACATATCCAAGCTCCATGATTCACCAGGTTCAGTTGCTACATTCATATGATCACCCAATAGACTCGAGAAATAATTATCAACCAAAGTTTGGTGTGTACGATACACAACATCAAGGGATGGACCATATGTTATATCATTATGGGGCAAGGTCATATTTGTCTCCTGTCCACCATGATCGTCTTCTAGGTCATTAAAGTCTTCCTCATAGTCTATGTCTTCTTCCCAGTTAGAATCATCCCCATTGGCTTCCAAATCCGAACTTGACCCATTTGCATCAACTTCAACCCATCGAACATCTCCACGTACGCGTTCATTAGTCACAAGTTCAGTGACTGCATCATGGTGAATTGGATAATCATATCTGTCATGAAAAACTATTGCAGATGCACTAACTCCACTAGGTCCTCCAACTTCGGGAATACTGGGCATAATTTGTATATTCTCATCATCATGAGAGGCATATGTCTGAAATTGGATCTTTTGAACATGTATATAAACTTCTGATAATCCATTATACATCTGTTGCAAGTTGTACATTTTTTTCATGTCTTCATCAATCATAATGGGCATCAAAGTGCACATAGGTACATTACAAAAAGAGGATGGATACAAAAGTGTCAGCTTCAATTCATACTCTTCTTTGCATACACCTATGAGTTGATATATTTGACTCAAAAAAGCATCATATATGATCTCTCGTTCTAATAGAAATGAATTTTTCATTGGACCTTCAAAGTAATATGAATTATTTGCACCCATAGCAATTTTGCTATCCCACCATAACAGTACATTCAAGGGACTTGGAAGCGACATATCTGGAAAAAAAATAGGCACTTTAACCTCTTTCAATAAAAAATAAAAAGTTTTTCTATATAAGGACAATAATAATGTTTGGATTGTGTATATTTAAAAATGTAATCCTTAACCCACTAAAAAATGTCAATCTAAAAAAAATTAATAAATCAATAATTTATTTATTTATGTTCATAGAAATAATAATCATTAATCGTCTTATATAAGGAAAGAAATAAATTAATTTCACATATAAAACTACAATCCATATCATACTCTGCCAAATTACAAAAAAAAATAAAAAATGAACATATCAAAATCAATAAATTATTTATTTCTACCTGTATAAATAATAATCATCATTAATGATCTATCTTTATAAGGAAATAAATAAATAAATTGCATCAATTATTTTATAATCATTAATAAAATATAGACAACATCAAATTACAAATGAACATTAAAAATCGACAAAAATTAAGAATCTATTTATTTCCTTATTTTTTTCACTACTATTTATTTTTTTCCCCAGCACAAATACTTGTACGTTCTATCTTATACCAAATCCAACGTTTCCTCATTCATTCTTTTTTTTTTTACTTTGAAATGTTTTTAGTCCTTAACAAAATCATAGTGCGTGGGATTCCTAATTTTCTATTTCTTATAACATAACAGCTTATAAGAGAATGAGAAAGCTGGCTAACATATGCATATACATTGTTTATTCAAACTACTACGTCATAAGGTTTTTTCTCATTGTTTATTAATGTCTTTTTGATTTTTCTTCTTTAGGAAAAGTTTTATAAGAATTTGATCCTTCATGGTTTATATGTGTAAAGATTTGTATTATTTTAAAAGGTAAAATATGCAAACTATAATAATTAATTTTTAAATTATTGGAGGCTTCTTTTGTGGGGCAAAATGTTAGAAAGAAATTAATGAAAGTATCTTTTAATTTTGTTTAATCAGACAACTAATTTTCCTATGAAAAATATAATTGTGACTGCAATTATATATATATATATATATATAAACCCTAAACTTTTATGTTATATATTAACATAATTGCAATAATAATTAAATTCTAAACCCTAAACATAAATTGAAAACTAGAAATATCATAATAATAAAGTATACAAACAGTATGAATAAAACATGAAAATTAAACTAATATTAACATATATATATATATATATATATAACAATATATATAATATATAAATTATAAACAACATTTAAATTTATGTAAATACCTGAATAGAGAATAAATACCGTTAGATGAAGGCTAACAACCTTAATTTTACTTTGTCCAATCAACCACCTAAGACAATAAACAAAAAGCAACCATATTTAATAAATAAAAATGAAAGGAAAAATCAACCAAATTAAAAAAGAAAAAAATCAGAAACAATCTGAAATACGATGACTTGTTTGTCTTTTGTTTTTTTGTTTTTTTTGTGCTATGGATGACTTGTTTGTCAAAATGTGAATAGTTCACTTTTTGTTATGATTTGGTGTTCTTGGTTTGCTTTTAGAATGACTTTGTTATTTGTATCTAGGCTAGTTTCAGTCATTTTCATTCTACCTCTGTTTGGCAGTATGTTGCATTTATCTTCTTTTAATATTAATAAATTCAATTCATTAGTGTTTCAAAAAAAAATCACTTTCAGCCTTTCAAAACTTTTCTAAAAGCTATCGTATTTCTTTCATTCTTAAACAACGACCTTATTCAGATAGTCATCGTCTCTCTCACACAAGTACAACTCATCAATTTACCAAACAATTTGAGGAAGAAGAAAAACACTTACACGTTCAATATTAGAAGCAGATAGTCGCTTGCAAGCCTCCAACAGTCGACCAAATAATTTAGAAGAAGAAAGAAACTGATGAAGTGGAGGCAGAGACAAAGATGCCGGAGTCAAAGACACCGGAGACAGTGATGGAGAGAAACTGACAGAGAGAAAAAAAGATAAGGTTGAAGCTTGAGGTTTACAAAGTCTATCAGGGATGCTCTTTAAAGGTGGAGATTTCAGATGGTGTGAAACGATTCCTCTGCTTTCCTCGAGAATCCAATGGCCGGTGACGTCTCAGGTACGACGAATTTGGCTTCTACGAAATACAGGGACAACTGCTTGCCTTCTACGTCGTTCAAGCTCGACTTTCCTCAAGAATCCAATGTGAAAAAAATTTTAAAAAATTAATGACAGGAGGATGACGTATGTTTGATTAACGTTGTTGGCTACAAAATTACAACAACGTATTTGTGATTCACGTCGATAAAAAATTATAGATATAACGTTTTTACGATTCACGTCCTTGGAAGACAGTTTTTTAAAAATAAAAAAAAAATTGACGACGTTTTTGTGATTCACGTCGTTGGGAAACAAAAGTCACAACGTATTTCCACTTCACGTTTTGAGTTATTATGGTAGATCTTCAACATTTGAGGTTATATTGGATCGAGTATGAAAAAATCAAGATATTTTGGTAAAAAGCTCCTCCTTCTGCCTTACATGAACCCTCTTCTCGCCTCGTCCCCACCACCATCATCATCATAATCATTCTCATCATAAAGATTCCTCACCACATTTCCTCCTTATCTTTCTCCACCACTGCTAAAACTTTTCTCCCAATTATATATCCTACACTATCATATTATTCATTTATTCATTGTTTACCTTCATTTAGGCCCTTTCAAAACCCCTTAAAACACCTCAATCCGGCATGCTTTCTTGCATATCAATTATATTTTATTTTTTGATAATCAATTAATTGCAGAATTTTGCCCCTTTCCCAATTGGATTTCTGTTGAAAACTCAAGTTTTGGAGTAAGAACAAGAAAATGATAGCTACTTGATTTTTTTAAAAAAGGAAATCGAAACTTGATTTGAAAAACCTGAAAGTTGTGAATTTTGCTCATCTTGAAGGACTTGAATTGGGATATATGTTTATTTAAAGGTGATACTTTTTCTGGTTATATTAATTTCTTGAAAGTAATATGGGAAACGTCGGCAATGACGGTGTCCATAGTGACGATGTTCCTCTTTATTTGTTGTATTCGTTTTCTTTTGCATCATGATTTTTGATTGAACCATAATTAGATTAGTTTTTATGAGCTTGTTTATTGAGATAAAATCTACCTAATTGTGTTTATGTGGTTAAATTGGTTCTTTACACTTTTATCTTTGTTTGCAGGTATTTTGAAGGTATTTTAACATGTTTAGAAGACATTGGAGGAAGATAGGAGCTTTAAGAAGTTGTTTTGCAGGAAAAATGGAGTGGACGCGCCTCAGAAACCAATTGGACGCGCACTTGAAGAAGTGGACGCGTGACTATTCATCTACGCGTACATTCTCAGTAGTTTTGGAGCCTCACGCGTCCACTTGGACGTTTCTGACAGCCTCGCGAGTCCACTTTTGACAGCACGTGCGTCCACTCTTCGAATTGAAGATTTTGGGCAATTTTTTAGTAGTTTTGAATTAGGACTCTTATGTAACTAACCCTATGACCTTTTCTAACTATTTATAGGCCTTAATAGCTGAGTTTAGAGGGTGAAGCACTTTAGATATTTTCTTCCCGAGCATTGTAGGAGATCAAGGGTGGGACTTCTCGGGAAATCGGATTTCCAACTAATGAGTTTCTCTCTTTCCCTTAATCTTTGTATGATGTTTTTCTTTATGGTTTATGTTATTTGGGAATAAGAGATTTTTGTTTTGTCATTAAAAACCCGATCTTTTCAAGGGATCATTATTTCTATTTGGGTATTTGAACAATTCTTGGTTTTATTCTATCAATTGTGTTATTTCAATTATTATTGGCCATCTTAATTGTTTTACATAGTTGATTAACTAGGGTTATGCAGAATCGGTTTTCGGTAACCAAAAGTAGTAACTATTGATTAATTTAAATATGTGTTTGATTAATTAATAGGGAATTGTTTGAAGCGAATTGCATGATTTTAATCGGTCATTAATTTTATGTAATTTGGGTTGATGTTGTCCTTATGCTTAATAACTTGATTGACTATCTTATGCGAGCAATTCGGTAATTTGGTTTAATCAGGGTAAAGTTAATTTGCCGTTCTTCTCGGGAATTAACCTAATTTTTACAGGAATTGGAATTTGCTGCGCTACGCGGAATTCTAAGTCATTACTCAAATAAGTTGTTATCGATGATTAATCCCGAATAAATAAAACCGAAATACAAAGTCCTTGCTAACGTCTTTTTATCCATTGATTTCTAGTTATTTTGTGAATTACTTATTTTTAAGTTTTAATCTTTTTAGATAAAAACCAAATCTTTTCCCCCCAAAGTCGTGATTAGTTTACTTAATCAAAGAATTTACAAGTCTCTGTGGGTTCGACCCTTACTTGCCCTAACTATATAAGTTGGTTGAGTTTGGTATTAATTTGATAGCGTAACGACACGCTCGCCAATTTTCATACATTTTTAGTGCGATGACTGACCTTTCTCTTTTCCTCTGAATTCCAACTCATTTTTCTGCATGTCTCTTAGCATGGCTAATAATCAAAATTGAATCACTTCGGAATTTGTTTCTCACCTTAAACTCTCATCTCATTTGGCTACTAAACCGCATATTAACCCTCTTAGTCCCAACCAAATTTATTTGAAGTCCTCCAGCCTTAAGCCTTCTAGCCCGCAAGCAAACAACTTTTCATTGCTTTGATACTCAAGACATTGTTAGGTAATCGAGAATAAAGCGAAAGCAATAAAATCGAGTGATAGAAGACAAGATTTACGTGGTTCGACTATGTCTATTTCACGGTGCTCTATCAGAGCAGTCTTTCTTATTTCTCTATGATTTTTCACCCTTAATACATGACCATTCTATCGTATTATTCTCTCAGGTTCTCAAGTACAGGTTAAATGTATAAAGACCCAGATACAAGATTAGAAGAACTCAACAGTTCGAAGAAAGAAGAAGAACAGTCGGGTGGAAGAGAAGAAAACAACAGTAAGGGAATAGCCCTAACTGATTCTCAGCCTCTTAGGTTTACAAGGGAGAAAAGAAAGAATATATAGTGGCTTCCAGGGTCGGGTCAATTTGACCCAACTGGTAACCCGTTAAACATAGGACTTGGCCCGGTCTTCTTCTTCCAAGTGGATCAGACACAATTGAGGCCCAGCAACATGGTCCAGCATCATTGGATTAGAGATTGAGCTGTGGAAATGGACATAAATCCAACAAACTCCACCTTGAACACTTCAACAATATTTAGAAATGTTCATGGAAACACAGAGAGACTACTTCAATGATATAATTGCACTTCTCAGCCAGTTTCAGTTTTGATCAATGTGTAGCAAGTTTCTACATTTGAAGAACTTGTCAATTCCAACAATTTTAGTTCCAAAATCAAAAGGATTATCATCAGTATTAATCTTTCTGATATCAACAATTTCATTTATTATCTTTTCTCTGATGAAATGAAATTTAACATCAATGTGCTTAGATCTTTCATGATAGACAGGATTTTTACACAACTATAACGAATTTTGACTATCTGTGAAAATCACTGCCTTTTCTTTCAATACATTCAATTCCTTTAATAAACCTTGAAGCCAAATGACTTCTTTAATTGCTTCAGTGGCTGCAATATATTCAGATTCAGTAGTAAATAGAGCAACAACATATTGAAGTTATGATTTCCAAGAGATACAATTTCCAGCAAAAGTAAAGAAGTATGAGGAAGTGGATTTTCTACCATTTTTGTCACCAACATAATCAGAATCAACATAACAAATCAAAACAGGAGAGTCAATCCATTTTGAGTAATGCAAACCATAATTGCAAGTACCATATAAGTACCTTAATAGCCATTTCAAAGCTTTCCAGTGATCCTTACTTGGTTTTGACATGAATCAGCTCAATAAATTGATGAAATAAGTAAGATCAGGTCTAGTTGAGACCATATAGTACATTACTGATCCAATGGCTATCCTATAAGGAACATTAGCCATTTTAGCTTTTTCTCTATCAGTCTCAGGACAAGTTTTGGTGAACAGTTGAAAATGTGCAGCAAGAGGAAGGTTAACAGGTTTAGAAAAATTCATAGCAAATTTAGAAACAACTCTTTTCAGAATTTTTTTTTGAGAGATAATCAAAGAATTCTCATTTCTGTTTCTACATATATGCATTCCTAAAATTCTAAATGCTGGTCCTAAATCTTTCATGTCAAACTCAGATTTCAACACATTTTTCAGTTTATACAATTTTTTTTTATCTTTGCAAGCAATAAGCATGCCATCAATATATAGAAGCAGATAGATAGCATCACTAATGCAATTACCAGAGAAGTATAAGCAGCTATCAAAGTTGCTTCTAACAAAACCAATTTTAACCATAAATGAATCAAACCTTTTATACTATTGTCTAGGTGATTGCTTGAGTCCATAGAGTGATTTCTTGAGAAGGCAAACTAAATGTTCTTTGCCTTTAACTTCAAAACCAGCATGTTGAGACATATAAATGACTTCTTCCAACTCATCATGTAAGAAGACAGTTTTTACATCAAGTTGTTCTAATTCTAAGTCATAGAAAGCAACTAAAGCAAGCATAATTCTAATAGTTTTGTATTTAACAACAGGGGAGAAAATTTCATTGAAGTCTACCCCTTCTACTTGAGTGAAGCCTTTTGCAACAAGTCTTGCCTTGAATATGGGCAACTCACTTTCAGTTTCACCTTTCTTGATCTTGAAACCCATTTGCAGTCCACTATTCTTTGTTTAGCAGGCTTGGATACCAATGTCCAAGTCTTATTCTTGTATAAGGAAGACATTTCTTCCTTCATAGCACTCATCCACAGATTGTAGTTGGGACTTTTCAGAACCTCCTCAAAACAGGTTGGTTCTGTTTCTTCAATCAAGTTCCCAGTTGCTAGAGCATATGATACAAGGTATGAATAACCATATCTTTCAGGTGATCTTATGTTTCTTCTAGTTCTATCTCTAGCAAGTCTGTAATCTTCCAAAATCTGAGTTTGAGCTTTTAAGTATTCAACATCATTATCTGAATTAATTTCAGATTCAGGCCCAATTTCCTCAAGTATCTGACTTGAGTTCTCTTGATTAAGTGTAGTATCTGATCCTGCAGGTTTAAGTTCTAACTCAGGATTGGTTTCAGCATGCAGTATGGGCTGTGATGGTGAACCAGAGGTGTTATCTACCTTAATAAGAACACTCATATCTTGGGGAAGATCAGTAGTATTTGGTGTACTGATTGTAGGTTTGAAACAAGACATATTTTGTTCATTAAAAATAACATCTCTACTGATTACTACCCTTACACTTGGTTCACCTCTCAGCCATGTTTTATAACCCTTAACACCATTAGGATAGCCTAGAAAAACTCCCTTTTTGGATCTAGGGTTTAGCTTACCTTCCCTATGGTGTACAAAGACAGTACAACAAAAAACTCTAAGGTTATTGAGGTCTAGTGATGAACCAGACCACAGTTCTTCAGGGGTTTTAAAATTGATTGCACTTGAGGGAGATCTATTGATAAGATACATTGCAGTACTAATTGTTTCACCCTAAAAAGGTTTTGGAATTCCAAAGGAAATCATTAGACATCTAACTTTATCCATAATAGTCCTATTCATCCTTTTAGCAACACCATTTTGCTGAGGATTATATTTCATAGTATTATGTTTAATTATACCACAAGAAGAACAAAGGTTTGTAAAATTGTGATTGCAGAATTCTAGACCATTGTCAGTTCTAATAAACTTAAGTTTCTTACCTGTTTGGTTCTCAACAAGAGTTTTCCATTCCCTAAATTTCTCAAAGGTTTGATCCTTGGATTTCAAGAGAAAAACTCAAACCTTTCTAGAAAAATCATCCACCATGGGTTGGGACCCTTTCAGGCCCCCATAGATCACAGTGTACATATTCAAGTATATCAATAGATTTGTGTGTGCCTGTGGCAAAACTGAGTTTATGTTGTTTTCCCAAAATGCAAAAATCACAAAAATCAATCACATCTACTTGATCACCATTCAACAAGTTTTTTTTACTCAAGTAATGTAAGCCTTTTTCACTGATATGTCCAATTCTTCTATGCCATAACATGGATTTATTATCAAAATGTTTACCATAAAAAGTAGAAGAATTGCATAATGTAGAGCCATTCAAAATATATAGACTATTTTTCTTTTCCCCTTTTTAAATGACTAAAGAACCCTTACAAACTTTCAAACAACTATTTTCTGCTTTGTAAGAATAATCAGGAATATCAAACATTACTAAGGAAATCAGATTTTTTCTGAGGCCAGGAACATACCTAACTTCTGTTAGTTTTCTAACAACCACATCATGCATTTTAATACATATAGAACCAATACCTTCAACTTTACAAAATTCATTATTTCTCATATAAACTTTACCTCCATTAATAGATTCAAAGGAAACAAATCAGTCCCTATTGGAACACATATGAAAGGTACAGCCAGAGTCAAGAATCCATTCATCAGATATAATTATCAGATATACACAAAACTTCAGCATACATAGTGCTAGTAGAAATATCAGGTTTACTATTACCATTGCTATCATGATAATTACTACTGCTATTTCCTTTCTTGTTTTGTTTTTCATCTCTAATTCTCTTAAAACACTTTGTTTTTCAAATGGCCATATCTACCACAGTAGAAACATTTTCTCTTTTCTTTATCTCTGGACTTTGACCTACATTTACTTCTAGACTTATTCCTATTGAATTGGCTCTCCTTTCTCTCAGGTCTACCTCTAACATACAGATTCTCCCCATTACCCTTGTTTTCAATTTTAAGGTCTAATTCTTTAGACTAAATAGCAGACTTAACATCAACAAGTGTCAGACTTTCTCTACCATTTAATAGCAGACTTAACATCCTTAAAAGAATTAGACAAGGAGTTCAACAAAATCACAGCTTGATTTTCATCAGAAATAAACTCATCAATATTAGACAATTCAACAATAATTTTATTTAAATCATCTAAATTATCATCTAGGGACTTTGCAGCAGACATTTTGAAACCAAATAGTTTTTCTTTCAAGTAGATTTTGTTTGAAAAAGATTTTCTCATATAAAGTTTATCAAGTTTACTCCACATTTTATAAGAAGAATCAAAGCCAACAAGTTGTCTGAGCACGTTATCAGATAAGCATAGAATACTGCAAGTTCTAATTTTTCAGATAAAATTTCATCATTCCAGGATTCTGGGAAGGACTTAGGATCAGAGATAGCATATTGGACCTTATTTTGAATTAGAATGGCTTTCATTTTCATTTTCCAAATTCCATAATCACCTTGGCCGTTAAAGGCCTCAACATCATCCTTAGCACTAGACATAAATGCACACAAATAGGATTCAAATATAAATTGAATCGGATGATCAATGTACTGACTACATAACTTAACCTCAAGTAGCAGAGAATCAGATAACTAGAAATAGTTTCAGGGATAGAACTGACCTGGTGTTCCAACGCAGCATAGAGGAAAAAAAAATCCTCAAAAGCAGAGAGCAAACAATTAAACAAATTATCAGAAGACACAGCAAGTTCAAGACAGAGCACATATTAACACCCATAGATAATCCAGATCAGAGTAAATTCTAACAATAGCCCTAGCCAAGGGAAAAACACTCACACACGCAAGAAAATGCCAGGACACATATACAAATACCTCTATGGGGCATGCGCTAGGCTTGGGTTTTGATCGATTTGAAAATGAATAGCCCTGATTAGCTTATTCTGATTTAAAAAAAATAAAAGCCCCCCCCCAAAAAAAGAAATTGATCGGGCACAAGTGAGATTTAGGGTTTAGCAATAGCACTTGTTGGTTTATCGATCTCAGACCTAGCAAATGTCGAGAAGCCAACCAAAACTAATCTCGAAGAGTCCAGCCTTTTGTAGAGCCTTGATCGAAGTGTATTATCACAACTTACCATTCTTAGTCGGAAATGAAATGGAGGTAAATCGGATACCAATCTCTGTTTCGAGAGACTCCGAAGATAGATCGACGAACAACAACAGGCTCTAATACCACGGTTAGGTATTTTAACCCAAATTACTAGTAATCGAGAATAAAATGAAAGCAATAAAATCGAGTGACAGAAGACAAGATTTACATGGTTCGACTATGCCTACTACACGGTGCTCTATCAGAACAGTCTCTCTTATTTCTCTATGGTTTTTCACCCTCAGTACATGACCATTCTATCGGATTATTTTCTCAGGTTTTCAAGTACAAATTAAAGGTATACAGGCCCAGATACAAGATTACAAGAACTTAGCAGTTCGAAAAAGAGAAAAAGAACAGTCGGGTGGAAGAGAAGAAAACAGCAGTATGGCAATAGCCCTAACTGATTCTCAGCCTCATAGGTTTATAAGGGAGAAAAGAAAGAATATATAGTGGCTTCCAGGGTCAGGTCAATTTGACCCAATCGGTAACCCGTTAAACATAGGACTTGGCCCGGTCTTCTTCTTTCAAGTGGATGAGACACAATTGAGGCCCATCAAAATGGTCCAGCATCATTGGGTTAGATATTGGGCTGTGAAATTGGACATAAATCCAACAGACATAACTAACCAGCCACATTGTTTCGATAGTACTGAGGATACTCCTCTCATTGGACAAGAAAAAATTCTCAATCTTGAGAATAAGTGGGGATATGCTTTGGTGGGTTATGTAAATGAGAGGCTTGCACACTTCAGTCAATACTTGCCCTCTTTGTTACTTCTTTCCCTAGTCTATCCAACACCTGTCATTTCAATGTGTTGTGAGCACCAAGATGTGGACTACTATCTATATTTGGCTAAGTATATGAAGAGCTATGACTTCTATTCCTAGTGCTTTGAAATGGTTGTAAAAATAATCTTGTAGAGCAAGAAGTAACATTAGATTTTATATGGATGGCTAGAAATAAAGCCATCTTTGAGGATATTATCCCATAGATTGGTACGATTATTTTCAAGATTAAAATGTGTATAGGACCATATTTACATTGTATCAATTTGTTTTAACTCTGTTCAATGAGCCAACCATTGACAATAGTCTACCTTAATGTATGACGTAAGACAATCACTTGATTTGCAAGGGGTGTGCTTGGAGCCATATTGCATACCTTTCTTGATCAATACAAATTTACATATTGATAAAAAAAAGTATCTCTGAATTAAGTAGGGCAATTTATTATCTTTCAAGGTAATTTGTGCATAATCTAATAGATAAAAATGTGAATGATGCACCAACAAAAGTCATTGGTAGTAAGCTTGTGTCCTTTAAGTAAAGGTCTCGAGTTCAAGTCTTGTGTATGAAAAAAACTCGGTCTAGAGCTCTCTCCCATTACAAGGGGTCTAATTATAATAAATGATCGGATTAGTCGTAAACCATAAAATGAACATGCATACTGATTGGACTTTAGACCTAAATAAAAATAAATGTGAGTAATGACCTGTTCACCAAGAACAAGATTGATCTAATAGAGAGATTGTTACCAATTCCATGTTCAACCTTAGCAGATCTAATTGGTTCATTTTTTTTATATATAAAAAAGTGTTATATATTAATCCAAAAGTTGTACAATTTTTTTTTTTAAAAAAAAAGAGTCAGCACCTAAAATCGGCAGAACCATACTCCCCAAAACCAATATACATCCCACAGCCTCAGACAACAAAGATCCAAAAGAAGCAAAACAACTGATCAAAGACCACAAAAGTAAGATAATAGCATAATTTTAGTAGATCAAATTTGAGTACAAAAATCATCTAGACTGATCACATTGCAATCAATAGTCCTCCATCTGCCACAACCTTTCTTCTCCCCAAGGAAAATAGAAGAAACCACCTTTTACACAAACAACCACCACCTTTTCAAAAGTCTACCTCACAAACTACTCATACTGAAGCATCGAAAAAACATCAAAAGGTCCTCTGTTCTCTGTGCACCTTGCTTTGCTAAAATATTTTCTTCTCCATTATGCTCCCTATAAATATTAATAAATCTCCAACTATAAACTCTCATATGAAAAACCTCCTATTGCAAAGAGATCTTTCTCATCTTCCAAGGAGTCAAACATGGGTTCACAACTAATTTGCAAACATAAAAGGAATTCGATTCTATAATTGGTTCATTGGATGAATTGCAACCTCTATGGAAAACGGGTGGTTGAAGAGATATTCATGTCTGTGTACATATGCACACACATAGAAAAAATGGTTAATTTGGATATACATAGATATGAATAGAAAACGGCAGTGCACCATGTGTTTATGAGTTTTGACAAGAAATTACACTTCTTAATAAATGTTTTAGCTTATTACTCTTCAGTTATTAAGATTTTATGAGATAAAATTGATTCAATTAGGGTAAGACCATAATGCATATGTAATCGTTGGAACTGCAATTTGCAGAAGCAGTCAGATGAATTAATTAAAGAACAAAAAGGATTAGATGATACTTTAGTGTCATATGGATACAGATATTGTTGGGTAATATAATGATTATTTTGGGTTAAAAGAGTTGTCACACAACTAAGTAAATTTAAGAATAATGAAAATAAATTGGACACAAATATTTTCCGTGAAAAACCTCCAAATAAATTAGGGTAAAAACCACGAGCAAATGAAATGATTTCTTTTTAACTGTAATTTGAGCTTAAAAGCTCTTGAGATACAAAACTCTTTTTTTACAAGATAGTTACTAAAGCTATATCTATATTGAGAGTTAGAGAAAGAAATGAGATTGGAGAGGGATTTGTTTTTAGGATGGGATAATATAATGAAACATTTATTCTCTATTTATAGAGAAAAATAGTAGCATTCAACCATCTGGTTTGAAGTACTGTCACATATTTCATGATCAATAGTCACAGAATTTTGGTTACCGACCATAATTCAAAGGAAACAAAGGGTTGTCAAAATTCCTACCCATTAGGTTGCCTAACTCCATGTAAGAAAATGAAGGCTGCCTAACAAATCTTAAGAAATAATTAGAGCTAGCCAACAATTTCATCACATCTCAAGAAAGGGATTTTATTGCCAGCATTCTCCCACTTAAAGTCACTTTCATAATTCTTTCATCCTTGCCAAACCATGCTTACTTATGTTTCCGCTAGGCCACACGAGGATCAACACCATTCAAACCTGTCAACATTAATTGGCTTAGTCATGACATCTGATAGGTTTTCATAAATGTGAATTTTCTGCATATTCACACTACCTTCTTCCACTACTTCTCGAACAAAGTGATACTGAACCCTTATGTGTTTTGTCCGTGAATGAAAAACTGGATTCTTTGCAATGTGCAAAGCATTTTGACTGTCATAATATAGATCAATCTTTTCATGCTTATGTCCAAGCTCCTCCAACAACTTTTGTATCCAAACTACTTCCTTGCAAGCTTATGTAGCTGCCATGTATTCTGCTTCTGTTGTGGATAAAACCACAATTGACTGTAGTCTAGAAATCCAACTTATAGCTCTTCCTGCAAGAGTAAACACTATCAGTAGTAGACTTACTTTTATGGAGATCTCTTGCAAAATCTGAATCAACATAGCCCCTAACAGTTAAATATGATCCTTCGTAACATAATGCAGCATTTGAGGTTCCTCTGATGTATCTCAGAATCCTCTTCACAACACTCCAATGCTCTTTACCATGAAACTACTGATAACTCCCATTGCATGTGCAATGGCAGGTCTTGTACATGTCATGACGTACATGTCATGACATACATTAAATTTCCCATTGCTGATGCATACGGTACTCAAGACATTTCTCTCCTCTCTACTTCACTGCTAGGACACATACTTGAGGTTAACTTGAAATTAATAAGAAATGGGGTAGAAATTGACTTACTATCTTGCATATGGAAGCGTTGCAAGATATTTTTAAAGTACTTCTTTTGCGAAAGCCAAATCTTCTTATTATTTTTGTCTCTGTGAATTTGCATCTCTAGAATCTTGTTTACTGGTCTTAAGTCCTTCATTTCAAACTCCCTAGCCAATTGTGCCTTCAATTCTTGGATTTGAACTTTGTTGGGGCCTACTACCAACATGTCATCCATATACAACAATAAGATAATAAAGTTATCTCTGTCAAACCTTTTGTAGTATTGATAATGGTATGAACTGAGTTTGTTGTATCCAAGGCTAATAACGAAGGAATCAAATCTCTTGTACCAATATCTCGGCGCCTGTTTAAGACAATATAGAGATTTGTTCAACCTGCAAACCAAATTCTCTTTACCTGTTTCAGTAAAACCTTCTGATTGAAGTATATAGATATCTTCTTCAAGCTTTCCATAATGAAATGCAGTTTTCACATCCAATTTCTCCAAATGTAAGTTAAACGTAACACACATAACTATGACTATTATGATTGTTGTAAGTTGAACAACAGGAGAAAATATATCGTTGAAGTCAATAGCTTCTTTCTGAGCAAATCCCTTGACTACTAATCTAGCATAATACCGCACCACCTGATCATTGTTATCTTTCTTGATCTTGTACACCCATTTGTTCCCAATAGCTTTCCTCCATTGTAATAGTGAAACAAAATTCCATGCATTGTTTTTATGAAGGGCTTCAATTTCTTCTTGCATTGTCGTCATCCATAGAGAAGAATCTTGGGCTTTTATAGCTTAATGGAAAGTTGAAGGCTCTCTATCATCCGTTAGTAGACAATATACAACATTACCCTACATAATGTAGTCTAAGTGTCAAGTTAGTGCGTGTCTCTCTAGGGTTGATTGTGAAACTTGTGGAGGTGCAGACTTAGCTTGCTCATGTTAATCGTGTTCTGGTGCAGTTTCAGAAGAATTTGAAACTTCTTCATGTTTATCTTTAACTTGAACTGCAATAGTCTCTGACTTTTCTTTTGAAGTGCTTTTGTTTTGAGCTTTATCTTCCACAAATACAACATCTTTGCTGATAATTACCTTGTGGGTAGTAGGATCCTACAAGCGATACCCCTTAACTCCATCATCATACCCTTATAACAAACACTTCATGGATTTTGGAACCAACTTTGATGTTTCTTGGGTATTGTACATAACATAAACATGACTCCCAAATGTGTGTAAGTGAGAATAACTAATTGGCTTACCAGTCCACATTTCCATTGCCGTTTTTAGATGAATTGTTGTTGATGGTGACCAATTAATCACATAACGGGCAGTTTTAATTGCTTCAGCCTAAAATGATTTAACCAACCTTACAATTCTTAACATTGCTCTCGTGCTTTCTAATAAGGTTCTGTTCATTTGCTCTGCCACTCCATTTTGTTGTGGAGTGTATAGGACCATGAACTGTCTTTTGATTCCTTCTCGTTGACAAAAGTTATCAAATTCATCACTAGTATATTCTCCTCCATTGTCTATCCTTAAACACTTAATCTTCTTTTCAGATTCAAGTTCCACTTGCACTTTGAAAGTTTTGAAAATTTCAAACACGTCTGACTTCTTTTAATTGGATACACCCAACATCTCTTGGAGTAGTCATCAATAAAAGATACAAAGTATCTTGCACCTTCTTGGGATATAATCGGTGTTTGCCAAACATTAGAGTGAATCAGCTCCAATATAGCTTTACTTCTAGCATTTGTATTGCTAAACCTCAATCTGTGCTACTTACTAACAACACAATGCTCACAAAAGGGTAATGAAACCTTTTTAAGTCCTGGAATAAGCTTTTGGTCAGTAAGAATTTTCAAACCTCGTTTTGACATGTGATTAAGTTTACGATGCCACATTATTGTTGATTCTTCGTCTGATCTTGCAATTGCAACAAAGGCTTCTCCTTTTAGTCGTATTGCTCCTTTAAGCATGTACAAATTTACTGCTATCTTTTCTCCTTTCATCACCAAAAGGGCACCTTTAACAATTTTCATGATCCCATCTTGAACATAGGTCTTACACCCATTACCATCTAATTGTCCCAATGACAAAAGCTTTTTCTTCAGGCCTTTCACATGTCGTACCTCCTGGATGGTGTGAACTATACCATCATACATTTTTAATTTGAAGGTACCAATACCAGCAATCTCCAAGGTATGATCATTTCCCATGAACACAGAGCCACCAGAAACAGGTTTGTAATGATAAAACCATTTTCTCTGCTGGGTTATGTGCCAAGTTGCTCCTGAGTCAATAAGTCAGACATCAGTGAAACATTTTTTGCCTTCAGCAACTATGGTTTAGAATTTCACCATTTTCTGGAGTGCTTGCAATATTCCCTTGAGTATTTGATGACTTAGGGACCCTACTCTTTATTTTACTCAAAAAATCTTTCTTGACATGCCCTTTCTTGCCACAATTGTGGCACCTGATATTCTTCCTAGTTTTTTACTCTGATCTACCATAATTGTGACTCCCACTAGGACCACGTTTCATTGATCTTCCTCTTGTTATTGACAAAGCTTCAGTTTCCTACGAACTTACTTGTCAGTTTTCCTTATTTTTGAGTCTGGTTTCTTCTTCCAAAATAGAGGACGCAACATCATCGAAGACTAGAAGATCCGTAAGGATATTGTTCGTTAGATTGATAACAAGTTGATAATATGAATCAAGTAGACTTTGTAGTAGAATCTTCGCACGTTCAGATGTCTCTATTTTGTAACTCATAGATGTAAGTTGCAAAAATAGAGTATTCAAAGTGTTGATATGGTCAATTACTAAAGTGGATTATGTCATTCGAATAGTATAAGTCTTCTCTTTAAGAAGATCTTGTTGTGCAGTAACTTGGCTTCGCACAACTTTGTTATAGTATCCCAAATTTCCTTCACAGTTTTCTTTTCGACCACACTAGATAATATTCCATCAGCTTGTGCTAAATGTAGATCGGCAATTGCGTTGCTATCCATTTAGTTTCATTTGTTGTCATTGGTGATTTATGCGGGCCTACCTCCAATTGCCGCTAGACAATTGTCTTCTCTCAAAAGTTTCTTAATCTTCATTTTCCATAACGAGAAATTATTCTCGTAAAATTTCTCAATGTCGAATTTTGTTGTTGACATGATCATCTCGTAACACTAGAAGCTCTGATATCACTGTTGGGTAATATAATGATCATTTTGGTTAAAAGAGTTGTCACACAACTTTGATTGAACTATAATTAGCTTGGTTTTCTAATGTTTATTATGTTGTTTATTGAATTTAAATTTAGCTAATTATGTGTTTTGTGCTTTAAATGATTATTTGCATTTATACTTTTGTTTTCAGGTCTTTTTGAGGTTTAAAAGATGTTTAGACGGAATTGGAAAAGGTTGGAAACTTGAAGATGATTTCTTGGAAGAAAGAAGAATTGGATGCGCAAGGCCATGAAATGGACACGTTCATCAGACCTCATGTGTCCACCCTCACAAGTTTGACAGCATCACGCGATCAAATGGACGCGTCAGTGACTCTCAGGCGTCCACTTTGTTTTCTCGAGCATCCACTCTCCAAATTGAAGTTTTTAAGCTATTTCTAAGTAGTTTCTATTTAGAACTCTTGTGTAATTAACTCTATGACATTTCTAGCTATATATAGGACTTAATAGTTGGGTTTAGGGTGTCAAACACCTTAGATATCTTGTTCCCGAGCATTTTGGAGATCAAGAGTTGGAGCTTCTCAGGAAATCAGATTTTCGTCTAATGAGTTTCTCTCTTTCCCTTAATCTTTTTATGATATTTTCTTTTATGGATTGTGAGTAAACATTTATAGTTGGCAAGGACATGTATTAGGTTTACTTTATTCGGGAATATGAGATTTTTGTTTCGTTATTAAAAATCCGATCTTTTCAAAGAATCATTACTTCTCTTTGGGTATTTGAACAATTCTTGGTTTTATTTTTTCAATTGTGTTATCTCAATTATTATTGGCCATCTTAATTGTTTTACATGGTTGATTAACTAGGGTTATGCACAATCGGTTTTCGGTAACCAAAAGTAGTAACTATTGATTAATTTAAATCGGTGTTTGATTAATTAATAGAGAATTGTTTGAAACGAATTGCATGATTTTAATCGACCATTAATTTTATGTAATTTGTGTTGATGTTGTCCTTATGCTTAATAACTTAATTGACTATTTTTACGCGAGCGATTTGGTAATTTAGTTTCATTAGGTTTAAGCTAATTTTTCCGTGCTTCTCGGGAATAAATCTAACTTTTACAGGAATCGGAATTTGCAGCGCTATGCAGAATTCTAAGTCATTACTCAAATAGGTTATTATCAATGATTAATTCCGAATGAATAAACCGAAATACAAAGTCTTGCTAATATTTTTCTATCCATTGATTTTTAATTGATTTGTGAGTTATTTTATTTAAAGTTTTAATCTTTTAGATAAAAATTGAATCTTTTTCCCTAAAATCTTGATCAGTTTACTTTATGTGAAATTTTACAAGTTCATGTGGGTTCGACCCTTACTTGCCCTAACTATAGTAGTTGGTTGAGTTAGGTTTTAATTTGATAGTGTTACGACATACTCGATACAACTAAAGTAAATTTGAAAATAATGAAAATAAATTGGACACAAATATATTACGTGAAAAATTTCCAAATAAATTAGGGTAAAAACCACGAAAATCTTTAACTATAATTTGAGCTTAAAGTTCTTGAGATACAAAATTCTTTCTCTACAATATACCTAGTAAAATTATATTTATATTGAGAGTTAGAGAAAGAAATGAGATTGAAGAGGGATTTATTTTTGGGATGAAATAATGAGAATGAAATATTTCTTCTCTATTTATAGAGAAAAATAGTAGCCTTCGGGTAGTGCTCCTCGCTGTTGCGTGTGATGTGTACAGTTTCAGCTAGGCCTTTTTGCGTATAACAGGCAATCTATTCTGGAGCCGTTTAGCTATTATATCAATGAAATTATTGCCTTTTCAGATAAAAAAAGAAAAAAAAAAAAGTGTGCGTTTGTTATGTCTAGATATGTGCCTAGATTTTTTAACCAGATTTTTCATTCAAATTATCAGAAAAAAAGAAGAAGATAGTTAATGGATTTAACTCACGTCTAGCTATACTATGTGTGTGCATGTATGTTCTTTGATTCTTTTTTTTAAAAAAAAAATATTATATATGCACACACACTAAAGGTAAAGTGATTAGGACTATAATTTAATTTTTTATGAGAATACATTTCAACTACAGTTCTTGTGATAATGTATTTGTAAATATGTTTTCTTAGAAAGAACGTACAAATAAATAACACATTATTCTTTACAAAGACATAATATTTTCTTGTAATAAAATATGTTCATTTCTTAAAATGTATTCTTTTTTTTTTTTTTGTTGGGACACTATGGGAGATAAATTTAACTAGTATAAGATATGGTTACGTTTTCAGTTGCTATATCTACAACCATGATGTTTGAAAGCTATACTTAAAAGATGAGAGGTGCCACTTAGTCAGTAAGTCCTGTCATTTACTTTTGTAAAGTTATAGATTTGAATTTATAAGAGAGAGATGGAGAATCATTTACAATCCTTACCATGATGTTTAAAAGAGTTTCATTTTTTTCACTTTTTGTGGATCTCACTACTCTATTTCAATCATACAACTTTATAAATTATAATATATAGAGTCCACAAATTATATTACATTCTTATTTTATTAACATTTTTATACAATCCTAATTTTCCACATTTTCTTTTTTAAAAAAAATACTACAAATATAGATTTTTTATATTTTCAATTTGAGAGGAAATCACCAAAATTAGTGAATTTATATTAGTTTAGAAAATTTATTCTTTAATCCAAAATTTAGTCGTTGGTCAAATGAGATATCATTTAAAAGAAAAGAATGAATACACAAAAAAAAAAAAAAATTTAGAATGATATCATGGCTTTCCTTCGAATGTATTTTCAGCTGCTTAATTAGCTGACTTTTCTGAGTAATGAAATTGCTCTTGTTTTCCTTAAAAAAGAAGATAAACAATATAAAAATTTGCAAGGGTAGTCTCTGTCGTTGCTGATGGTTACTTATATTTCTTCTAGTAAACGTAATTGCATTTGAAGTTGCATTTATATTAAAATAGTTGCCTAACTTTGATTAAATTTTTCTTAAATTAACAAGTAGCATAGTTACTAAATTGTGATACTAATATAAATTAACTTTCCCAGCTAGTTGGATTTTGGACTAATCTATATATATTATATAAAGTTCTTCTACCAGTACTCCATAATATTGACAAGTGTTATCACTATATTTTTTGTAATATTTTTTTTTCTATAGAAGTCAAGCCACTCTTTTTAACAATTTATTATCTCATTCATTATTTTCTTTTTTTATTACTCTATCTGTCATATCTCTCTCTCTATATATAAATAAAGTGGTTCATAATATAAGTATTTTGAGTATATTTGTAATCTATATATTAAATAAAATTCAAATATTTCTAATTTATCTATCTATTTATATTATATAAAGTTTTTCAACCACTCTATAATATTGACAAATGTCATTATCATATTTTTTATAGTAGTTTTTTTAAATTTTTTAGAAGTCCAGTCACTATTTTTTTTATCTAACCACTCTTTATAATCATTTCTTATCTCACTTATTAGTATTTTTTTTAAAACTTTTCCTCTTCTTCTTTTTTAGGGAAGAATTTTCAATTTTTAAATATTATGAAATAAATGAGAAGTAAGTTTTATTTACTTAATTTTGATGATGATGATGATTTTTTCATAATCACTTTCAAAATTTCAATTTTTTGTTAGAATTAAATAGAGAGTTGGAAGAGTTTGAGAGACCGTTTAGAGGTCTTTTTAGAAGTAAAATAAAATATAAAAGTGTTAACTGTTAAGTTTAGTAAAAAAAATGATATATTTAGAAATTATGTAAATTAAACTATGTAACTCATTAAATATAATTAAATTTCAATAAGTTATTAATTACCTGACGATGATGAGGAAAGAAAGTTTTGAGTGAAATACACTGCAGATGACGAAGGAGAGAGAATAAGATAACAATTAGACAAAATATTTAATAATAAATACTCCCTCGATCATAATAATATAGACAACTACAATTTTTCATCTAATTTAAGAAAACATATTTAATGTGATTGGAATTGTAAACTATTTCTATATTCTTCCTATTTATCCTTTCATTCATCCGTATAAAATTGGTCTAATTCTAATTTAATTGTATGAAAACGTGTATAATTTAATTTGAATTGTGTGAAAATGTGTATTTATTTTTGAGAGGTGAAATATTTAACTAGATCTTTATCAAAATAAATTTTATAATAACAAAGTGTATTAAATAGAGAAATATTAGGTAGTCAAAAAATAAATAACACTCTTAATAAAAAAAAGCTATAATTTGAAACAAACGAAAAATAAAAATTATATTATTTTAATAGGAGGGAAAAAGTCATAAAAATAAATAATTTGAAACAAAAAAAAACGGAAAACTGCTATGAGGACACTTATATTATGCAATAGGGAGTGATTCATAGGGAGTGATTAAACACGAATCATTGGGTTGTATATATAGTACTAAATTATAATGATGGCTTAAGGAAAAATTGACCCTTCAACTAGAATATCTATTTTATTTCTTTAAAGTCCAAGGACATGAACAACAAAATGGAAAATACATATGGTATAAAAAATTCTACTTGTGCTAGCTATCTCTAGGATTCATTTTCAAATACTGATTTCATCTTATAAGGATCAACTATAGTCAAATGTTATATATATATATATATATATCAAGAAGCTTGTTATTCAATTGTAAAATGTTGACAAGGAGGCCTCTGAAAGAGAATTATAGCTACTCAAAGTTGCTATTTCTTAGAAGAAAGAAACTACTACTGAAAAAGAAGTATGTCCTGTGATGTCTTGATGATAGTAATATTACTTAAAATATGGGTTACTCTAATGGATATAGTTCAGATTTCTTGGATGGGGATTTCTTTGATAGAACTTTAATTTTCAATGAATGTTCTCATTAATTTTGAAATCTATTCATCAAATCTATTGATTTGCATGATTGATTATCTTCAACATTTGAAAGATTCACGTGACTAGATTCACTACATGAAGCTATACTAAAGATTCATTAATTATTATTCGTGGATATAAAATATTTTCATATATAACAAAATTGAAAAGGTTCGTGATACTTATCTTTTAACCTAAAAATAACATTCGTAAAATATTTTCCTTAATATATATTTCATTTTAAAATAAAATTTAGAAAACATATAAAATGGACCTTTTTTTTCCTCTTAAAAGACATGGCATACATTGTAAAACTCGAAAATAATTTTCAGAAATGCATCTCTTAACCCTTCCACCAATTTTTATTTTATTTTATAATGTTCATTTTTTTTTCTTTTGAAAGATAAAAAGAGATGCATTTTATGCATTAGAAGAAAGTGCATTCTATGCAATTGACCAATTGCACTCTTCTATCTCAAAATGATTGATCTTCTTTGAATGCCATTGGCAAGAATTTAAAGAAGGCTCATATTTATAAAGTTGATTTTGGTTACTATTTTACGGACGATTTCACCCTTTGATTAATGTATGAATTAAATTTTTACCAATATTTTATGGATGACATCTTTAACTTCTACTTCTTTTGGGTGGAAATAACCTCTTTAATTTCTAAGTCAATAGTAAAACCCTAAATAAAGTGGATTTGATTACTATTTTATTTAAAAATAAAGTGGATTTTGACTTACAAATCACCCCAGAAGCTGAAACAAAACATCCTAAACCAGCCAAAATTTGACAAAACAGCATGAAGTGTTTTGCTGATACCAAAAAGGAATAGCAGAATTAACCAAAAACTCCACCAATAATAGCTCCACCTTGAATCAAAAGAAGAGTAGAAGATCAGCAATTCATCTTCCCTATCTACACCAGCTTTAGCATAAGCATCAGCCAAAGAGTTCCTTTCTTTCAAAATTTTGCAAAATATTCCAAGAACTTAAAATGTTGACGAATTTGTTAACATGGAATTTACTTTTGAAATGATAATTCAACCAAAATTAACAAACATATACTACATTTATAGAACTTTTAAATCTCCAGACCAAACAATTTTGTTTTTTTTTTGGTCTTTCAAAGCCTATCAAACGTAGTTTTCACTTTGTTTTCCTTCTTCTTCGCCCTTTTAACACTTTCCATAACTAAACTTGAAATACAAACAAAAGATGAGTACAAAGCTTGCACTTATTCACCAGAACAACAAATTTTATTTAACAGAAACTTCTTCTAGGCCCATCTCTTTGTCACCCTAACTTTGAATCCATGCTTCATGTAGAGAATGACAGAAAAATTTGGAATCACAGGATGATCTTTTATCACTTGAACATTATAGTTGTGTATTATAGCAGCAGCAACAGCCTTGATTTGAGTGAAAGCCACTTCTTTCCCAAGACAAGTTCTTGGTCCAGCATTGAATGCCAAGAACTTATAAGAAGGCTCATGTTTAACAGTTCCACGTTCCGATATCCATCTATCAGGCTTAAATTCCCGGGCATCTTTACCCCATATGGACTTCATTCTCCCCATTGCATACATGGGAATCATTACTTTCATCGTCGGATTAACTCGGTGTCCACTCGGAAGGACATCGCATTCAAGAGGCTCCTTGTGCTGGAATGGAACTGCTGGATATAGCCTTAGTGCTTCACACAAGGCAGCATGAAGATAAGGAAAGCCACGAAGCTCTTCAGCCATAAAGAGCCTAAAATTCTTGGCTTCTAATTCAGTTGGAATCACTGATTTCAGCTCATCTCTTATTTTCTTTTCCACATTAGGGTTTGTTGAAACAAGCCAAAGAAACCATGTTAGGGCTGAGCTGGTCGTGTCTCGAACCGGCTATCATGAGATTCAGAATGGAGTCTCTCAAGAATTTGTCATCACATTTGATTCCTGTGGCCTCATCATCACGGATATATGATGTTAAAATATCAAATCCCTCTTCATCATTAACTTCTTGAGTGTTTTCCCCTTTGCTTAGCTCTTCTCTTTTCATTGTTATGTACTTTCCAATTACACTATCAAGAGTCTCCCAAGCTTTCCTATGTTTCTTCTCTACTCCCAAGTCTAACCACCTTAACAACTTGAGGACTGCTTTAGGCATAATATGGCGCATAAATATGGCTTCCTCAGCATCATCCATAGCTTTTGAGAAGGGTACATCCGGGAATTCTTTAGAGAGACTACCGGGATCGTACCCGGTTACCATTTTACACGTCGTATCGAAAGTAAGCCTTTGGAAAACATCTTGCATATCCACTACTGAGCCTTGTTTAGCTACCATTTCAAGAATTGGAATGAGCCCTTGTTCCACTTTGTTCCAGCTAGTTTTCACCAATAATTTGTAGAAACGTTGATGATTAAGTAGAGCTCGGGCAAGTTTTCTTTGAGCCTTCCATAACTCTAAATCCGAATTGAATATTCCATCTCCCAAAACTTCGAAAATTTTCTTGTATTCTGGCCCTTTAGGGAAATTCCGGAAATTTGCACTCAGTATATAGTGCACATTTACTGGATCAACCGTGCCTAAAATGTCCATGTTAGTAAACCAAGGGCCTTTAACGTGGTAGGTGCCCCCAGTTTTCTCCAGGACTTCAGTACACCTTTCATGAATGCGATGAACATGCCAAAACAAGTATGGAAGCATGCCAAACACTGGCAAATTCCATGGCAAAATCCTCTTCCATTTTTTCTTACCACGAAGATAAAAGAAGAAAAAGAATGCAAGAAATATTTCAGTATAGCCTAATGAGGCCATTTTACAAGCAACAAATACCACTGCTAGGATGATTTTAGAGTAACCTAGTGAAGCCATAAAAGGAACTTCTTTGGAGAGATGAACTTTTTGAAGTTGTTTTACTTCATAGATACCAACGTTGGCTTCATGGTGAATTTATAAATCCATGCAAGTCTTAAAAGTAAACTATAGATAATAGTAGATTACGAAATTGATGTTTCTTGTAAAATAATAGTCCCTCTTTTTGGATAAAAATTATGAGACTGCTTTGATTAGACTCTACATTAATTTTATAGATTGTTTGGATCAAGTGGACATGAGTAAACGTACTAAACAATACCTTTCCACTTTATATTAAAGAAAAGAGTCCATTGTGGCACTTTCTTATTTGATCTCTTAGTTTATATATACAAATTAGTTGTAGAGTTTCTTTCTCTACGAGAAAAATACATGACAGATCTAAGTAAGGACACTCAATTATTTCATAATTGTTTAGTAAATTTAAACTTACTGTATATGGGTTAGCTTGAGTGTAAATTAATACCAAAAATATTAAACCGATTAACCAAGTTAGTAGATTCTCTTATTTCAATTAGGATTAATATCTACATAAGCTTATTACACGAGGTAGCTTAAAGAGTTTGTAAGAAGTGCAAATATTTTTGTCATTAAAAAAAATCAATATCAGAAATATTGACCATTGGCCAAATTCTCAATGCCTTATCTCTTGAAAATTGATTTTTAATTTCCCCCTCTCTTGAAAATGGGTTTACTTTTCCACCGTTAATCCATCTCCTTATTCTTGATCATTTTTTGTTATCACTTACCACACAACACACGGTTTTTCCCCAAGCTACTGTAGAAGGTGATCTTGTAAACTGAATCAACATGATGTAGCACAGATGATGAAGGATTTGAAAAGTTATAGCTCCTTTGATATCGGGTTGGAAGAATAAATATATAAGACCATAAAAGAGGATACATAATTCTGCTGAGAATTGAAGATTGAAACTCAAAAACTTCTAAAACTCTTAAAAACAAATTTCTGCAACTCTCAAGGATTTATATTTCTGAAACTTCTTGCTTGACGATGAAACATTACAATGGGTAGGGGGTATTTATACCAACACAGAATCAACTCAAACCACACATCATTATACCTAATTCTACACTAATAACCACCACAATAATCTTATCCCTACAAACCACTTGTATCATCTTATCAACAAGAATAATGAAAGAAGCTTTTAGGTTGGAAAAGCAAGTTTAATATTCAACAAACTCATCATGACCCGAGTAAATAACTTTGGGATAAAAAATATCACCACCCAAATTAGTATCGCAAAGGATATATACAAAACTAATTTTAACTCGCCAGTCTCTCGAAATCCACCGAAGAGGTACATAGTTCAGAAGAGAGAGTTTAACACTTCACAAATATCTATTTCAAACTTGTATGCCTTCATGAGTTACATAGAGTGACTTTTATAATTAAGACTTCATTAGAGCAACCCTCCAAGCACAGACAATATACAAAGCAGTCTAAAATAAATGAAATGATGAATTTTAAAAGATTAATTCATGCATTCGAGGATGAAACTGCAATTTTCGAGTAGATAGGCAAACTTATCAGTGTTGAGTAAAGCCACGATAACTTCCTATAGAAAATTCCAAATCGATATCCATAAAATTTGTTGGAATCCTAACTTCAATAACTTCAAATTTTGTGCTCGAAAATTAACACGCCAAAGAAAGAATTTTAATTTCTCCAAGTTCCAATCTAGAAATGCTCTCTCTATCCCAAAGTATAAAATACCTTGTAGCTCCAAATCCTCTACCCTGGAACAAAAAATCTCAGATTTGTCCTTGTTGATGTGTAAACTAGAAACTACTGAGAACTCCTCCAAGCACCTCATGATGATCTTGACAGAAGTGACATCTCCCCTCACAAAAAACATCAAATTATCCGCAAATGCCAAGTGTGAAATGTTCAACTTCTTACATTTGGGATGATGATTGAAATCCAGTGAAGAGGTGGCAAGATTAATGGACCTCAAGAGGTACTCAAGGCACAGGACAAAGAGAAAAGGGGAGAGGGGATCCCCTTATCTTAGGCCCTTCTTGCCTTTGAAATACCCATGCAATTGTTCGTTGATGAAAAAAGAGTAAGAGGTCGAAGTCACACATTCTATAATCCACAAAACAAAGGTCCGGGAAGCTGCAAACCAATGAGCACTTGGTGAAAGAAATTCCAATTCACCGAGTCATACGTTTTCCTAAGATCAATCTTGATAAGGCACCTAGGGGAAGAACGTTTTCTGTTATAACCTCTCAACAACTCTTGAGCCAAAAAGATTTTGTCATGCATTGCCTTGCCCACAATAAAACTAGCCTGAGCTTTGTCCACGATCCTATTCAGCACCTCCCTAAGTCTTGCAACCAAAAACTTAGAAATTACCTTATACATGACATTGCATCATGCTATAAGTCTAAAATGCCCAGTGTTAACCGAGAAAGCTGACCTGGGAATTAAAGTAATGGTTGTGTGGTTTAGCTATTTCGAAAGCTTACCAGTCTGAAAGAATTCTCTAATTCCAGCCAGCAACGAAGGACCATCAGTCGCCCAAGCAGCCTTGAAAAATTTAGCTGAGTACCCATCTGGATCGGGGGACTTGCAATCCCCAATATCAAACACTACCTCTTTGATATCCACTTCAGTTACCTCTGCCAATAAAATGGAATGCAGAGTACCAGAGATAGTTGGACCATTTGAAATCACAAGCTGTGAAAAACAAATAGAAATATTTCATGCACCAAGAAGCTAGGAATAGAAGGTAACAAATTCAGCCACCACCTCATTTGTGGACGAAGTAATAGAGCCATCTGTTTTAGTAATGGCGGCAATACAATTTTGTTTAGCCCTACGTTTAGCGAATCCATGGAAAAATTTTGAACATCGATCTCCCTCTTTTATAGCAGTACACTTAGCAATTTGGAGAAAAAACTAAGTTCAGCATCACATAACCGAGCAGCCTCTTTCCGGATATATGCAATCACATCAACATATATAGGAGCATTCGACAATAACGAGAGAACCGATTGGGCCAATTTTAAATCATTCCTAGCACGCTCAGCCCTGGCTGAAATATATGAGTATTCTTTTTTGTTGAGCTCTTCAAAGCCTTTAATCTTTTGCACAAATGAACTAACAAGATCCCACAAACTTCTTTGACCAGCACTGATTCAACATGTCCAAAAACTTGGAATGATCAGCCCAGCAATTCAAAAATCGGAATGGCCTAATGCCTCGAGTATCATTTTGGTCAATAGAGACCACAATAGGGGAATGGTCTGAGACACCTTGCAGGCAAGAAATTCACAATAGCTTTGAGGTTAGAGGAGAACCAAGACTGACCACCTAAGACTCTATCTAATTTGATCCAGGTAGAATTATTGGACCATGTGTAAAAAGGGCCCAAATACTGTAAGTCATCCAAACCATTGTGTCACAACAATTATTAAAGTCTTTCATCTCATAACTAAAAACATGAGCCCCATTCTATCTATCTTCTACCTTCCGAAATTTTCTCCTGGCTCTAGTAGTCTTGATCAAGTTACAATTGGATGGTCAAAAGTTATCCAATTAGCCTCAACTTTATTAGGTTGTAAAGCCTACATTTTGAACGGTGTAATTAAGAATTTCAATGGTTATACACTGAGAAATACAGGTCAAATAGTAGAAAATTTTGGTAATATTTTATGCAAATTTTCTCTATTGTAAATCTTTTGATATTGTTACTCTTCTAGGACTTATTTTTTTCAATTGTTGTGTTTGATTCTTGGATTGTAATCCTATTTGTTGATAGTGGAGATTTGGCGGTAGACCAAAGCGTCCCATGGTTTCATTTTTTTCCTTGGAGAGGTTGATCTATGTAAAAAATGTTTGTGTTTTTATGTTGATTCATTTTCTTTTAGATTTGCCCATCATATTGTAGTACCCTTTTCAACAAGTAACTGGATTTCTTGATCACAGTGAAGAGGATAGGAAAAATTGTGTGAAGAAGATGAAAAAAATCCCTACTTAACAGTTGAGGAATTTTATTTTTATTTTTATATGGTAACTACAACCAAGTACCATATTTGACCTACCTTATTTAAGTCAAATATAAGTCAGTGTTAATTAGGCTTGTATACAAAGACTTGGGAAATAGGACCTAGCTGTCTAAGAGTAAAAGAAGTAGCGACCTAAAAGTTTGAAAAACAAAGTAAAAACTAAACTTGACAATTCGTATGTATTGTAATTGTATTATTTATGTTTTGTATAGGTAAATTACTTTCCGTCCCATTAAAATAGTCAAATAGATATTTTTACACATATTAATAAAACATATTTAAATTGTTAAAAAAAAATATTTCATAATTCTCATATTTTACCCTTTCACTTTACGTTTAAAATTGGTCAAATTTAAATTTAATTGTATGAAAATGTATACAAATTTGATTTAAAGTGTATGAAAAAATGTGTAATTATCTTTGAAAATTAAATCTTTAACTTAATGTATAATATTCTAATAAGTGTATTTTAAGCAGTTGAACTAGAAATATTTTAGATAATTAAAAATTAAATAGCAGCTGAACTATAATTGAGACGGACGAAAAATGAAACAAATTTATGTTAATGAAAAAAGAAAATAAATCTATCTTAAAGAGACAGGAAGAATAATAAAAGAGAATAGGAAAAACACCATGGTTGTACATCGAAAAACTAACCCTATAAGTACTAACATACCAAAACCCCGATGAGTGAAGAGGGCCATGCAAATATAAGGGAGGCTACCTATGGATTTAGCTCCTCTTCAAACCATGATTAACATTAGTAAGAGGCAGTATATGAGTGAAGAGAGAGCATATTGCAAATTCCTCAATAGAAAATAGGCTATATAATAGGATCATAAACCAATCATCTTTCACATAGTAAATAAAGTTCACAAAGACTTGCTATATGGACTCTAGCAGATCCCTTTCAGAACAAAGAACTGACACATTTATATTTATATATATGTTGCATGAAATCTTATTATCACGATGATGTAAAGACCTATCTATTTCTGCTTTCTGCGCTTCAAGCCCATCTTTTGCTAACCTAACCTTCAAACCATGCTGGCTGTAGAGAATGACAGAAACATTTGGGACTACTTTATGCCCTTCAACCACTT
>SRSM01000171.1:0-43288 GCA_019593545.1 Apocynum venetum | reverse complement strand
ACGTCGAATCAGACTTAGACTTCTGAAATTCTTAGAAACTGGTAAGTTTGAGGTTTGGGATCTGCGCAGAAGATCCTGGGCTTTTGAAGTTGAGGTTGAATTGGAACAGAGATCAAGGAGAACGTCAGTAGGAATCAGAGATTGGTAAGGTCTGCTAAGGCATGTCTCTTGCTGCCATTAGTACTATTATTCACGGATTTAGAACTACTATGACTAGTAGCAGGAGCAAAATTGCTTCTCAGAAATCTTCTTATCCATTGCTACCCATTTCAATGGTGAATTTTCTGAGATGGAATATACAATATAGATTGAGGGATACTTGGGGTTGTTACTTTAGGTCGGTAGTTGGTTCAGATTTGGAGGGTTTGGGGATTGTTAAGAGTCTTGGAGAAGGCCCTGAGGACTGGCGGGAAAATGGTGAATTGAATCTGATATTATTCACCGCGATATGGTTGCAGAGAGGGAAAAGATTTGGTTTGGGGGGGTGGGGGGGGGGGAGGCGGTGGGACGTGATGGACCGATGGTTCACGAAAAGCTGGTTGGGCATTCGATAAGGTAGCGTTACGACCCAAGATAGTATGGTACAAAGCATGCTTAACAAATTAAACGTGAACTCACACCAAATGATGCATCAACAGAAACAGATGCTTTTTCTTTTTTTTTCTTTTTGGTAAATATCTACAGAAACAGATACGTTAATGTTTTTTTTCCTCTAAATTTTATAAAGGGAGACTGATGATCATTACGAGAGGGAAAATGGTGGGATTATGGGAAAAAAAAAGTTTTATTTCGGTGCTAAAGTATTAAAATACTTAATACTCCTATATCATTTCTTTTATTGAAAATACAATATTATTATTATTCATTTTTCCCTTTTTTCTGTATATATATATATATAATATTCTTTTAATTTCAAATTGATATGCTTATTTAATTTTTTATATCGACTAAAAAATATATAATTAATATTTTAAAAATGTATATTTTTTATATAATATTCCCAGAATACTCATATCACATTAAAAAATTTGAACATTAGAAATACTAATAAATTGTTAATAAAAAAATTTCTCATTAATTATAACATTTTTCCAATAATCTACTCACTGAAATGTTATTCAATATGCATTTAATACTTCATTTTAAATAAGTATATGCTAGTCAATTAAAAAAATATTATATTATTAATAAGAAAACAAATTTATAATTAAGATAAATTTAAAAGAAAACAAATTTATCAAATTGAGACGGATGAAATACATTTATGAAAAGCGTTAAACTTAGTCAAATATATTATAACACAATGATTTGGACATTTCAATCGAGACTTAAAATCTTGATTTAACTCTTGATTGCATGTAATAAAAAAAATACTAAAATTGATGTTAATTAATGAAATTTCAATACAAATAGTATGTTAAATTGAATTCATCAAGTCAAACGATAGAAAATGATATATTTAAAAGTTAACAACTATGAACTTTTTATTTAGAATGTTAAGAGATAATTTTAGACAAAAAAATAATAATATTAGAACGCTTATTTTTTGCTAGAAGTATTTCCCAAGTACTCTTGAATCTCCCCCTCTTTTATACACAATTTTTTCCTCCTTTTTCTGGGTGGGTAGCGATTGTTCAATATGCAATGTCAATTGTCAGGTAAAAAATAATTACTCTATTAAGAGAATCTGATTTTTTTTTTAAAGTGATATTAGAGAATCTGATTGAAACCACCGGCTTGCATCGTTTTGTAGGCGGTTTGGTACTTTTATAGTAATAATCAATGTTTACTTTCTGCCTTTATTATGTTATTAAGTAGTGATAAAAAAAATCAATTTTAATATAATATTTATTTTGAATACGTAAAAATAAAAATTACTTTGAAAAGTATATCTTGAAATAAAATTTTTAAAAATATTTTTTCTAATTTTTTAAAATAAAAATTAAAGTAAAAATCAATTAATAAAAGCTCAAAACAACTTTTAACTTAGTAAAAAACTCAGGGTCTTTATCATTCTCTAATTCCCTTCTTTACTTTGTAATCACCACGTGAAATGTTTAAAACATGTTTCAAGGAATCAAATAAAAGTAAACCTAAAATCCTAAAACTTTTGACCAAGAAAAGAATATGAAGACGTTATCCAATTCTTCACCTGCTATTTTTTTTCTTTCTAATAAAGATGATGTATATTCTCTGACACTGATCTCACTGCAAGATCAGTAGAACTTTGGGATCCTTTACATCAATATTCTGGTCCTAAAACCAGCGGCTTGACCTGAGTGGAGTTCATCTTCATGTTTTGGTACACGCTAAACTGTCTGAACCAACCAAAAACCAGGCAAAGGAAGCCACTAGTTTCGTTTGTGTATCACTATACTATCGGTCCAAGAAAGGTGATCAAAACTAAGGGCCACACCAACTACAAGGCCGCATTTTGTTTTTCTTGTTTTTTTTTCCCCTTTACACGCTCTCTATATATGCCAATCCAACCCATTATTTCATCTCCATGTGAAGAAATTGAATCTGATTATTTTCAATTGCTGATACAAAAGGAAAACCAGTTGAGAGAGAAGTTAATTATGGAGGCCTTACAATCATGGGTTTCTCAACACAAACTCACTAGTATTGGTCAGTATTTGTGATTTTTTTTCGTGTTAATCATTTCTATATATACTGTTAATGTTTATGATCAAGATTAATTCAATATATTTGTAATCAGGAGCTGTTTGGGCTTCTGCAATTGGGGCATCACTGGCTTATTCGCGTGCAAGAACTCCATTGAAGCCAAGCCTCAGGCTCATACATGCCAGGTAGATTAATTTCACTGATTGCTTCTTTTTGCCAATAATATTGCATTAAACTAATCGAGTACGAAAAATATATATTGGCATTAACATCACCTGGTAATAGGATGCATGCTCAGGCTCTGACGCTGGCAGTGCTCTCCGGTGTGCCGCTGCGTACCATTACTACGAAAAGCGTGTTGAGAGCAGCAGGTAGCCAACAACATCAACATTTCCAAGTAAAATAAGAGCAGCTCGACACTATCAGTGTTGCAGAAGATTATTGCAGAAGATGATGACGACCAATATCAGTGTTGCTGAATTTAATAACTACTTGGATTCCAGAAATAAAATAGTACTCTAGATTAACCAGGCTCACTAGGAGATTATGATTTTCCCGTTTAATTTTTCTGCTGATTATCTATTACAGTGTACTAGATTTGCTATGTTCTAATGTGCAAGCACATTATCTCTATCAATGCTAAAATCCTCGTGATGATTAATCCCCCATCTTACTCAGAATTCAGTTTAATTCACTTTTATTTTAGTTTAAAATTAATAATGTTATTTATTTTAATTAATTCACTCTCATACGTCCGATTATCTGTTTCACTTTCCGTCCTCAATTATCCTCAGAAGAAAGGCGGACGTGAGAATGAGGTGCTCGTGTATGTTCAGATTCCAGAGTCCAGACCACATGAATGGGTTGAGGGCTTTCTGTTGTGATGATGGGTTGTTCCTAATTCAGTGGGCTAAACGAGGATATTTGTTGGACTGAGATTAATGATTCAGGTCGAATATTTCTCCTCTACAAAGCCTAATTCAAAAGGTGAGAGGTTCCATCCAATGGCAAAAAACTACATAGAAGTTGACATTAACGATGATATGATTCCACTTTTTTTTTCTTCTTCTAAAGATCTACTTAAATTATTTAAAAAGAAAAAATAATACATACTGTGCGTATCTAATGACTAAATTAGTTAAAATTTATAATATATAGATACTAAAAATGGTAAATATATTATATGAATAAGTATATCCCAAAAACATATATAAAAACAGTAAATTAAATAGTTTCATTGACTGTTAACTTGCTTTTGTCTTAATCCTATTCGGAGAAAAATATTTTCATTTTTTAAAATAAAAAAATCTAAAGTTTGTAACTTTTCAATTAGGTAGAGCTCAATTCTAATTTAACATCATCAATCCCACCTAATTGGCATCTTATTTTACCCTTTTAAAAAATCAAAGCCTTAGAAAATAAATAACTATAAGATCTTGCAAAGCATAAAGGATAAAGCAAAAGAAATTGTGCACCTTCAACAATCATTTCAATAAACAATTATTTCCTTATGAATTTGTATCGCATCAAATTTAAATTTTCTTATAACCCAATAAATAAGTCTTACATAAATATATTGTTTTATTATTAATTAAAATACAATCTCAAATAATTATAATATTATATTTTATATATTATCAAACTTTCAATTCTTTAGCTCAAAAAAAAATTTACTTCAATACCAATAAAAATTTTATCAAAACATAAAAAATTACACTTTATCCATCCAAAAATATAAGTCATTAGATAACTTTCATTTTGTCTCGAAATATAAGTAATTTTATAAAATTTTATAAATATTTCACCATTAACTTTTAATATTATACTTATTTATTTTATCTCTCATCTTCCCTTTTTATTTTTCAAGATAAAACCTTTATATTTTCTTCTTTCAAAATCAACTTTCTTTTCTCTTTTTTTTTTAATTTCCAAAACATAATAATTAAGGATATTTTAAAAAGAAAAAAAAGTTTAGTAAAAGTGGGTCTAAGAACTTATATTGATGGAGTATTATATCAAAAATAAAATAACAAAATTAATTCAAATTCCAATCCAAAGATACCCTTAATATTATTCTAAGTAGTTAATTTCCCACTTTTGTGCATTGAATTAAAAATTGAACAAAAATTATATATATAAACAAGAAGAGGCTACCCAAAAGGTCTAAAACAAAGCACAAGGATTTTATGACTTTGAAAAACAAAGAAGATAGAACCCAAGAATAAGATACTATGCATTTTTATGTCCTAATCATATCAAATTTCGGCAAGCATGGATTGATAAGGAGACACATATTAGGCAGAGAGTTTAGAGACGTGCATGCCTTACCGCATTCTGCTGTTATTGCGTTGGAAAGTCGTTTTCCACTCCTACCTTTATTCTCTTCCTCTTAACTAATCTCTTGTTTATTAAAATGGCCTTTAATTGAGCTACAATCAAAATACTTTACCAACTATGCCTTATTTTGCTAGGTTGTCCACATTATAATTTATTTTCTTTTTTACCTATTTACATTATAAACGTCTTGAGTATAATTCTTTTAATTACTCAATCCAGAAATTATTTCATTATCAAAGGAAGATTTCTTAGTTTGCAAGACTGATTGAAAATCACTTGGTGGCATACCCTTATAATTTCTTGAATTTGATTAATGTCACAACTGAAGATCCATCATTATCTATGACCCACGGACAGAATTATTCTTGTTAGGAGTTAGTATTATTTTTTTGCAAAGTTAAGAGTTCTTAAATTAGGACTAGTCTTTATTATTATAATATTATCTGGTGCCTAGAATTCCAGCACAAGAATCATAATGCACCTAGAAAAAATATATATACCTTACCCTACCACCTTCAACTCTACAATTCTTTAACTGGGCGTAGAGTCTACGAACCTCATAATACACAGAAAAATGAAATGAAATGAAAGTAAAGTTGAGTTCAAAAGAAGAAAAGGCTCTTCTTTATTGTTCTCTTTCTCTTCGTTTCTGCCTTGGCACACCTAATCTAGTGTGGTCGTATATGCAAAGGCTCGGGAGAAAAGATGGATTGCTCTATCTGCAGTGCCATGCCATTCATCTTGAGGCCTCCAAGGAATACAATATGTGGAGCCTGTTATGAAGGAGCAAGAAGCATATCAACTTGACCAACAAGCTTGACAACGAGAAGGGATTGGATAAACAAAATAATACTGCACTTTCTTCAACGAATTCATCCAAGGTATGCTTCTTTTCTGATTTGGTTCTTCTTCTGAGTAAGCAGAACAGAGGAGGGGAGAACATGCTGCGTTGGAAATTAATGTTTAATTCGCATGATAAAATTGGAATAGATTCAATAAAATTTCTTTAGTTTTAGTTTTTGGGCATAAGTTTTTTCTCTCTCTATATAATAAACAAGAAATATGGATCCTAGAAATTTTTAATCTTTTAACTTTTGATTGATGGGTCTCTCTGTATTTGTTTTAGTCCATGAGTCATGTTTGGAATGTAAAAACGGCAACAGATTGGATTTGCCAAAATTTCACTGTAGTTTATCAATTTTCTTATGAACCCTGAAAATAAATATTCTTACCAATCCATTTCTGGAAGCCTAGATGAATAAAAAGCAAATTCTGTGAGAAACTTTCGGACATGCAACTGAACTTGACTTACATGTGACTTTGATTACATGATGTTTCATGGGTTTTGACATGGAGACAGCAGGGTGTCTTCATCCTCCACTTGATCATATTGGAAAGGCGTGCCTTTAGTTCTCCAACCACAAATTAACCGGTCACTGACTCATCACTAAGTAGTTGCATAATCCCTGAATCGATTGGAACTTTTCAATAAGTCCTTTTACATATTTTTTTAAATTTTTGGAGATATTTAAATTTGTCTTCAATATTAATTTCGCTGTGTTAAAAGGGTATTGTTTCTTCTCCCACACATGAGTTGATTTTAGAATTTTAAGAAAAAAGGGTTAGAATAAATAATATATTTAAGTTTAATTAATTATGTATTTATCTTAATTTTATCAGTATTATGTGCGGATTATATATATATATATATATATATATTTAATTAAAATAAATACTCATTTTGTTTGAAATTGAAACGTCTATTTTTTAATTTAGTTAAAAATTGATGAAATTCATTGAATTTAATTAACTTATCAAATTATTCTTGACATTAATATAATTAATTGTGGAATTTATAAATTAATGATATTTAAATCTCTTAAATTAAATTAAAGTGGTGAGTGATGAAAACCATCAATTAGTAATATATAAATATATTAAATTAAAAATGTTATTAATGAAACTTTGAAAAAAAAAGTGTATTTAAGGAAAATAGACATTTAATTTTAAACAAATTAAAATATAAATAGTAAATTCAATTCCGAACGAAGGAATTAATATATTTTAGTTGAACAATTATATATTTTATTTTAATTTTAGCAATATTAATATGTGTGGAAAAGTCTGCTATCTTAATTTTGGCCTAGTTATTAGGCAGGATGCTACATGCATGAATCCTACCCCTGCTCCTGCCCTGCCTACTTGATAGGTGATAAACCAAATTGAGCATAAAAAGTCTCCAACACCAACTGCTATCCTTACTGCTATATCCTTTTGTAGGAAAGGTGCTTAGGAACAGGGTAATCAATTAATCTAGTTCTAAGTTCTAACGTATCCAACAAAAAAAAAAAAAAAACAGAAGAAAAAAAAAGGCATGAATTTGGTAAGCTTTTTGGCCCACACAAAGTATACGGGGCAAATTCCTATATAAGTCTCTGCATATACTCTATTACCATGCTATATTCAATATATCTAACCCTAGTTCTTGAGAAGAAATGCTCATTATTCAGGTTATGAAATAGGAGGTGAAGATGGTTTACATGAGTTGTTTATTCAATTATTTTCCTTTCTCAGGGATTTGCAAATGCACTGAAATGTTGAAAGAAATGAGGGAGATTGAAGAGGAATTAAATGAAAAATTAAGCTTTTGAGTGGATTTGTCACTGCATTCAGGGAACAGATTCATGCTGATATTCTAGTTAAGCCAGGAAATAATGGACCCCCAATACCAACACATAGAGCTGTGCTAGTAAGTTCTAAATTATAATTACTTTTCTTTTGGTTTCCATTCTTGCAATCTTAATGAGAATTATGAGATTTTCTTGGTGATTTTAGCATTTAATTTTCATACTTGGATTAGAATATTTTGTTTATATGTGGCTGCAGGCAGCAAGGTCCAATATATTCAAAAACATACTAGACTCAGATGGATGCAAAGCCGCTCCAGACGATGCCATAACACTTGAAGAAATGGACTATGAAGAGCTAGAATCCCTATTGGAATTTCTTTACAGTGGAAACTTGCCTAGAGAAAAGGTGGAAAAACATGTTTACTCATTGTCGATTGCCGCGGATAAATATGAAATTCCATTCCTCCAGAAGTTTTGCGAGCATCAAATGCTTGGTTCCTTGAGTTCATCAAATGTTCTTGATGTACTAGAAATAGCTGATACTTGTTCCAACCAGAATTTGAAGGAGACAGCTTTGAACTATATTGTAAAGAACATGGAGGATATAGTCTTCTCAGGTAGATTTGATGCATTTGCACTCAAGAATCCCCATTTAACTGTACAGATTACAAGGGCTTCCTTCATTGACATAAGAATAGAAGGAATGGGATCTGATGATAAGGAAGAGAAAATAATTCACCATTTCATCTATGTGAATCCGAGAATCTGTCCATGGAAAAGTAACTCCGGACTCTGTGAGAATAGACAGTACAAATAGGGCATATTGTATACTTCCTCTTCACAAAGAAATGAAAATAAGAGATAAAAAAAGTAATAATCTCCAATTTAGAATGTCGATTTCCCTTAATAAAAATGAGAATGATATGTTAATTATGATAGAGACTTGTAAAATTAGGTCTTCATATTTTGCCAATATTTATGATTTCCTTCAATTTTATTTCTTTTTATGAAAGATTTTTTAATATCTTTTAATGGCACTGCACATTTTATTTTAATGTTTTTCTTTTCTTCAATCTCATACCGTATTAAATTTCTATTTACTCTAAAAGTTTAAAGTTAGATTAAAAACTCATTTTTGTTAAATCATGCCCATTTTGTGATTTGCACTAATTCAATTCATGACTCTTCTGAGTGAGCTTTTCGCTAAAGGTTCAATATCTTTCAAATTTTTTCAACTCATTTCAGAAAGAAAACCTTATAATATTGGAGACCTTATTTTTGAAAAAATAAAAATAAAAATAAAACTTTATTGGACCTGATCTGATTTGTCAGCTTCTTACCCATAAAATCACCGAGGTAAGAAAATTTAATTATTTTACATCCGAAATAGAACTGCGGAGAAGAATTTGGAGGGAAGCAGGTAGTACTATAAATAAATTTTCTTGGTGCGAAAAATCATTCGCACTAGACTCAATAGGAAGGAAAACACTGAGCAGCTTCGAAGATCTCTCAACGCAATGGCTGGGAAAAGCTAATCGGAGAAACGAGCTGAGAAAATCATAGATTGTGGTGCATTGTTTTCAGCAAATGTGAAGGAATCTCTGATTTGTTGGAGAGAGTGATAGTTACTTTCAGAGTCCTTCTCCATTGTAATTCTTCATATAAACTCATCATTTTGCCCTCTCTTTTTTTCCCCCATTTTATGTATATATAATTTTCGTTTCTCTGATGGTAGGGCTTGTGAAGAAGGTGCATGCCTGGACCTCAACCTCCATCTACGATGACGCTGCTATATTGATCACCAGAGTTGCGAAGAATTATGAGACGAATTCTCATTGTAAGGATCATCTGCACTTATTCAATTTCTCCGTAAAGTAGTCCGTCGCAATTTATCACCTGAAGATTATTTTAGCCTTGTTTTTTCTTTTCTTTTCCCCCGTAAGCAATCAGCAGTAATTTTCTTCAATCAATTCGTCCCCCGCGCCATCCCCCGGCGGAAAATGGATCTGCTAATCAATTCGGTTTGTTTGCTAGAATTAATCTATTTTAACTATCAGTCTCACTTGAGTGCTTATTGGAGATGTTTGTATGAAGCATGTTGGGTATGGGAATGATAGGCCAGATGTTGAAGTACTTTGGCTGATAAAATATTGACCATTGAGGCATTTTTTTTGTAAATATCTTTACCTGCGTATGCTGTCTAATTGAGACTTGATCAACAAAGATGACTGGTTTATCTATGCAAATGTGGAAAGTTTCCTTATCCAGGCTCATCTATTTCAGAAAATAATGATTTGATCAATTCTGCTCTTATATTAGTTTGGCCTTAGGAACATGCTACATCAACGTAAGTTTCATTGGCTAACAGAAGTACAATGTATATTTATAATGTGATTACCTTAGTTACTTATATTGATTTATTGGCATCTAATAGGGGATGATGCTGCATCACAGCAAGTTACGTTAGCTAACTGTTATCTGCAGGTAAGTATATTGTGCAGACTTACTAGGTTCTTCATCTTGTTAATTTTAGATAACAAGAGTTTTCCTTTATTCGGCTTAGAAAATATTTTCTTTTTTCTTTTGTTCACATATTTACAAGGTGCTACTAATCTATCTGTACGGGTAACTTTGCATTATATAGTTGAATAACAAGTCTAAAGCGGCTGATGCATGCTTTGATGCTGGGAAGTTCTTTATGAAGACAAATGCGCCCAAAGGTTGCTTAACTTGCATGGAGTTGTAATCCCTTCTCTTTCCATCTACTTATCATTCATTTACATGTCAATAGTTATAGATTATTGTAATCAAAATGTAAGTTTCTAGTGCTTTCATAAGATGTATTTAATTGAAATTTTTCTATATTTCTAGAATCAAAGAACACTTAAAAGTCTTAAGATATTTGAGGGACTAGATGCTAACGCATTTGAAGCTCTATAAAACTTTTTATTCTTTTCTTAAACTCTTATCATGCTTTTGTGAAATTTGGTTATTTTGCAGATGAAGACGCAATAACCTGTTTCCTGAAAGCTTCAAGCCTTTCGTTGAAAGTTGGTAGGTTCAATAAGGCTGCACATTGCTACAAGGTATGTGGTGCAAACATGCAGTTTATTGATCAATACATCTGAATATCATTCTATGGATGCAAACTAAAATTGAACTTTTCTATTTCTTATATAGAAATATCAATCTATGACACTCTTACGATAACTAATGTCATTCATGTAGGGAATTGCTCAGCTGCATGAGCAAAAACAGCAGTGGGGGATTAGCTAATGCTTTCTTTCAGAAAGCTGCTGATAATTTCACATGTGAAAAAAATCAGTTTCGTGCAAATGAATGTAGGTTGAAAGTTGCAGAATTTGCTACTCTCCCTGTGGCTTTTCCCATCTTAAAGGACTTCTTTATTCCAACAAAGATTGTGGATTTAAATAGGGGGGTTGGGATTGATATAATCAAAACATATCCAGACTTTTCCATTTAAAACACTGAAAGGATAGGAAGTGTAAAGGAATGCATTAGTTCAAAGAATTAACATGGTATTATCAATTTAATATTCAGGAACCATTCATTTATGGAGGTAGAAAACAGTTAGTCAACTCCAATGTTGAAGGAAAATAGACCAGAATTCTAGGTCTTAGAGCAACCCCTTAGTGCATGCAAGGAGTCTTCCCTGTTAATTCCATTCCTTTCAAATATATCCAAATTAGTGATGTGTTTGTTTTTTTCTTAAAGCTATTGTCAAAAAGCATAACAATAAAACATGATTGTGTCAGGACTTTTCAATCCCAAAGTATTTTCCAGGAAGCATTTAAGCTATGTGTTTCATTGCGATTGTTGAGATATTGTGAAACCAGATAAAACATTACAATTTACAACCATCATCAGCAGAGAAATTTCTAATAAATTTGTCTTTCCTGTCTCCTCTTTTGAAAGAGTAATACCAAGAATTTTCATTTTAATGTTGTAGGTAATGACGGCAGAAATATTGGAGAGCTCCTGCTTACCATCATCTGATTATATCTTTGACCAAGAAATCCAACTCACTAGTTTCTTGTTTTGTTCTAATTTGTATCCAAAATGAGGAAAAACTGCTAAACTTTATCTTGTGTTTCGTTACTTTGGTTGCAGCACTTGGCTGATGCCCTGGTTGATAATTCTGTTCTCAGATTTAGCTGGGCCATAGATGAGTTCTCTGCTAAAATGCAGTTCGTAATTTAGTTATACCACAGTGCCTAGAATTAAATTTTGCTCTGTATTTATGATTATTGCTACTGTTTAATTTTCTTAAGCAAATGGGCTGATTTGCATAACATAACATGATTGCAGATGAAATGACTATGATTCAAACTAAAGGTAGGAGAAAATTTCCTTGGATATATCGTCATTATTCGGGTTTTGACATGTGCCTACCATATAACAAGGATCATGTATCATCATTAGATTATTAATTTAGTATGTGATTTCTATTTTTCCCTCCTCCGGATTGGTGATACTTTTTCATAAAAATCTTTTTCTTCTTCTAGACACCCAGGAGAACATCACTTCTGAAAGCTAAGGAAAGATCCATGGAGGAGGATATCAAGAGAAGGAGAAACCGACAAGGACCTTCTGTTTCAACTTTCAAACAATGTAGACAACTAAGGGTAATGGAAGGATTTTAGTATGTATATTTCTCCCTGTCAAATATTTGCACTATTATAGCAAGAAGAAACTGTTGCCAATGCATTTGATGGAAACTGTCGCTTATACATTTGATGAATTTCTGAAGCAAATACTTGCATAGTTGCATTACTATCTCTGGCGATTTTGTCAATGCTTTAAAGAAACTGTTGCATATTCTGATTGTACTTTTAGCTTCTCTTGCATTCTGATAATACGAAACAACTGCTATTATTTCCATTTAATGTCCTAAGAGACTAAGAAGAGTTTAGTAATAATGCATTTAATGAAGTTTCAATTTCTTAATGAGGTTTTCAGATTTTCTTGACGATTATATTGTATATTGTGCTCTTTGCATATAGAATTTAATGTTCACTTTAATTTAATATAAAATTTAAAGAAAATATTTGACTTTAAGGAAATAATCATGTAATATTTATTATAAATATAATTAATAGTGAGACTATAAGTAGTGAGACATATATATTTGAAATTAAGGATGTCATTAGTGAAATTGTAAATAAACATTTGAGAAAGTAGAGTTAATTTCAAACATTTAAAAATCTAAATATAATTGTGAATATTTAATTTTGAATTGATAGAGTATTAGATTTTATTTTATTTTTTGGAAGGGAATACAGTATCTTGTATATATGTTGCAGAATTCATGCAGTTAGAAGAAATTCCCTCAATTACCAAAAAGAAAGAAAGAAAGAAAGAATATGTTAGTCTATGATTTTTAAGACGGGTTTCAGATTGGAGCTGCTATGCCTGCACGCATTCTCCCACGGCATAAATTGACAGTATCTGAGTTTTTTTTTGGGGGGGGGTATTTTGGATGTGGTTGTGCCACAAATGGATAAGCTTTAATTTCTTTGTGGACTTTAAAGAAATGGCTGAGGAATGACATTTTTTACTTTTTATGTCCGAAATTAAATGTTTACAATTGACTTAATTTAATTTGACTTAATTTAAAAATTAAAAATTATTTTTACCTTAAAGAAATTATCTCATTATCCTCATTAATTATTAATTAGGTAGGTGGTGTAAATCCCTCATATTAAGAGAAACTTAAGTTAAAAAATATTATGAGAAAGTGAATATTTAATTTTGACATACAAAAAAAAAAAAAATGGATATTCAATTTTGTCCAAAAAAACATGTTTGATGTGAGGAACTACATTAAAAAATTTTATGAACCCACTTTTAGGAAACTGATCACTGCATATATATTCTTTCCTTTTTTATGTTGGAAAATATGTTAAGAGAATAAAAATGATTGTAGAACCTAAAAAGAAAAGGAATTCTCCTTTTTGGTAACAATTATAAATAAAAAAATTGAGAGAACTAAGAGATTAAGTAATAGTTAAGCTGTATATATAGTACAAACGGACTTGTTGGATTTAAAAACATTCTATTTGTTTTTGTCCTAATTCTTCACTTTCTTCCCTCCGCATCAATTATGTGGAATTTCGACAAAGGCAGTAAAGCTCCTGCTTCTGAATTGAGATCGAGAAGCACAGATCCTTATGACAGCAGTATATGGGAGTTAGATTGTGATGTCTGTACTCGTGATATATCTTTTGGTGGCCTTTCAAAAAAAATAATTCTTTCTCAAACCGATTCCTCTCGAAAGATATGTAAAAAATGTCATCTATATTAAACCCATCAATTTTATAATACTCCCTTACAGTGGAATTTTATAATCTATTTATTATTCATTTAGAAGTCAGTCATTTCAAATTGTTGCAAATGGTAGGCTAAGTTTCTAGGTTTTTGAGTCCATGCATTTGATAAACCTTAGTCTAGATTTCTGTAAGCAAAGATATCTGTGGAGCTAGATTTTGTGTCTTTGAACCTCTCAACTCTCGGATTCTTCATTTCCCCTCAGGTTTGATCATTTTATGGTGGACAAATGCCTTCATAATTAACATTAACGTTTTGCAGTTGAAGAAGCAGAAAATTGTTTTACGAGAGCTGTGTCCCTTTCCCTTGAAACTGGGAGGCATAATATGGCTGCAAGTCTCTACATGGTATATTATACCAGTTTGCAATTTACTTGTGGATAGCTCTAAATATCATTGGTTGGCCTGTTAATTTTTTGAGAAAAATGTTGTTTTGCCTTTGCTATACTTGTCCCTTTGAATGTTTCTCTTTTTAGGGTGAAATTTCAACTTTGCATATTGATGATATTCTTTCACATAGGAACTGGGGAAATTACAAGAGAAGAACTACAATTTGGGAATAGCAATTGGTTTCTTCCAAATTGCAAATAACAATTTCTTAATGGAAGATAATCAATTTCTTGCTACTCAGTGTCGGCTGAAAATTGCAGAATTTTCAGCTCAACTCGATGAGTAAGGTTTTATTTTTGTCTTTTTCCCTTCTAAATTAGCATCTAAAGCCTTAGCAATTAAGGTCATCTTTTAAATGCTGTTTCCTACCATGCTTAGGTTTCGGATGATTGTAAACATCATTTGAAATACCAGCAATATCTTAATCTTATTCAGGATGGTCTTGCAGTATCTTGCTAAATTAGTAAGCCAATACGTTTTCCAGTTACCATGGTGCTATTGAGATATATGATGATGTAGCATTGCAAGAGGCTCTAAGTCATCACCATCTCAAAAATTTCTATCTTGATCTTGCCATTTTCCATCTCTGCAATGGTAATGTTGATGCAATGCAAAATGCCATTCAAGAATATGAGGTTTGTGTCTTGAAATCATCAATTTGAAATGTTTTTGCTGTACCATACAAATCTAACAGTTTTGCAATTCCAGCATCACTATTGGAACACTATAGTGAAGGATGAGTGTAGATTTTTGGAGGTATGTGGTAGCTGGTTAATACTCTCCGGATTTGCGACTATGTTTCTGATCCTATCTTGAGATGTAACTTTTTGCACTGCAATATTTGATAAGTTTTCTCTCTCTAGTTAAGGTCGTGGCTTTAAATACAATTTTAGTGGGTTTAGGTTGATACTATAGAAAAGAACTCCAGTTTTTTATTTGGTTAAATATAATATAGGTATTACATTAATGAGAATCAGTCATGCTCCCACACAAAAAGGGGTGGAGCTCCAAGTTTACATGAGATGTTATCCACTAGGGTACTAGTTGAAGTAGGAAAAGGATCAAAATGTAAGGATTCATTCTGATTTAATCTGACAGCTGCAAAGGGGAGCGAGTTGCATCATGTCTTAACTCTTGCACAAAAGGCAGGGGGGTCATTAATATAGCAAAAGCCTCCTGATATCCTGCTGTGTTTGCAAAAATGTCTGCCATTTTGTTAGTGGTTCAATCATGACTGATTTTAACCACCCATTGCCAATTTAGGAGCGTCCTGCAGTCAACCACAATACTATGTTTTGTAAGCGATAGGAGGTTCCCGAAGGTTGAGTAAATATGAGACAACCTCAATGCATCAGAATTACAAAAGATATGTTTGAGCCCTAAATACCAGGCTAGGTATAATCCATCTGTAATGGCCCATAATTCAGATAGGATGCCGGAGCAGGGTCCTAGTTTTCTAAGAAAGCTGAGAATCCATCAACTGTTGTGGTCTCTGAAGATGCCAGCAGAGCTTGCTTGTAGTGTAAAAGGTTTAGAACTTCCATCTGCATTTAAAGTAATGAAGTTAGAAGGTGGAGTTTTTCATAGTTTTTGGGAATATGTCTGCCTTGTGGGAAAACTTCTTGACTGTTGCCAGGGTAGAGATAAGACACACGAAAGTGATAAGCCTCCTTGCAGATATTCGGTTAAGGCCGTTGATCACAGACCTGCTGTGCGTCTTCCAAATATGATAAGTGATAGAAAGAGTAATGGCCATGGGATGTCTTGACCTTGATGAATAATCTTTGAGGATAGTTGAGTTTGAAACCATTGTTGACTGCCAGATAACCAGAAAATAGGTTTCAATGTATTTGGTACCATTTCATCACATATTTTTCTGAGTTGAAGAAGAATCTCTAAGGCAGTGGATATTGCTTTCATATTTCGAACGGCACGGGGAGCATTCCTTATCCTGTAACCTAGGGAGGTTCTTGTATGAAGAAAGCCTGTTTAAAGAGGCTCTTCACTGTAACTTCAGAGGGGTTGTACATTTCCATATACAGCTAGGTGAGGATCCTCATCAGTTTGAGATAGAAGTAAAGAATAAGCTGCTTTGGTGGTACAATCCTCCTGATTATCCATCCAGCATATAGTATCAAATGACTCAGTTAGCCAAGGTAAAAGTAAGCATCAAATCCCTAGGAGAATTTAATCTGGAAGAAAGTGTCTTGGAGAATTTCATCTGGAAGTGTTTAAATTGCTTTAGATGCCATGTTCCTGGACTTTTTAGAGTTTCTGCTACTATAAACTTTCGCAAGATTGTGGGAGAGGACCATATGTCATAGATCTTAGTGGTTGAGAAGATTACCAAATTTCGTACTAAAATGATATAGTCCTACTATTGCCCACAACCCAGGGGAGGCCAGTTAGGACCTGTTCTTTTGCTCGATAACAGCCTTCCAGAACATACTATGATGTGGTTTGACTTTGGCATTCCAAAGGTGTTGGTTGAGGAAGTATTTTTTCTTCAAAGTTTGGGATCACATGGATGAGTCCATAATTTCCATATCCTGTTTATGAAGAACGCAAGATTGCTTACAGTCACAGACTGGATGGCCAGATGTCCATGAGACTTTGGTTAGATGATATGCAACCAGGAGATTGGGTGCCAATTCTTACTGAGGGGCCTTGATGACATAAGAAATACCTAGATAACTGATATGTAGGAAACTTCCTGCAACCATGCTCTATGATTCTGTCCTTAACTGGAAAATTTAGCATACTTATTCTTTTATTTTTTTTGTATACTTTGTAGTAAAAGAAGAAATAAATACTTAATGTTGTTTGTCAAACTACTTTGATTGCAGCATTTGTCTCAGGCCATTTATGAAGATGATCCTGACAAATTTCACCATACAGTAAACATGTGCGTTGATAAGTCAATGGTAAAATTTAGATATGCAATTTGAAGATTTCCTGTAATTAGAGTTAAAAGTGACTTCATACTTGTTTATTTTTCTCAAGCAAATAAGCAAATGAGCTAGAATTGAATAAAATGATTGTGACTCAAACTGAAGGAGGAAGAAATTTGCCTCTGGTGTATCATAATGATTCATGCACATGCCATATAACAAGGATCATACCACATGATTGTTAGATTCTTAATCTAATCTAGTTTTTTATCTTCATACCTCCTCTGAGGATGGTTTTGTATGAAACCTGGCTTTTCTACTAGGCGCAAAGGAGGATTTGGCTCCTGGGAAAGAAGGAAAAAGCCATGGTGTCAGATATCAGGAGAAGGACTGGACAAATGTGGGCTTCAGACAGTCTAGATGAGTTACAATAGTGTAGGGGGAAGAGAAGGATTCTGGGATGTATCCTCCTAGCAAGCACTTACTATAGTATACAGCATGAGAAAAAAAAAAATACACATTATCGATATTTGAAGCAAATACTTATGATAGTATATATGGGAATTCTAGGAATGCAACAGAAGCTCAAGTAAAGTAATTTCTTTAGCTTCTTTAGCATTCTTAATGTAATTTCCAAGGGACCGCAGCTAAGAAATAGTTTTACTCCGGGTGCCATCTTACACTCAATTAGGTTATTTATGTCCAACGGATTTTTTTTTCCTTTTTTATTTTCCACTTAAACTTTTGCAGTTTTGCCTTTAAAAAATTTGATATATGATGGTACAAATATATAAAAATTTGAAGAGACGATTAAGTGATTTATTTTCTAGAAATTTGTTTCAAATCAGGTCCACTGATAATGCTTTGGAACAGTGCACTTTGTAGAAATTATTGTAGCGTCATTATTTGTATGATTGTACCCACGAGAAGAACAAAAATGATCAGCTTTCTATAGTTAGTCTTCTGATTATGATTGGATTTCCAGCTACACGGGGTAGAACGTATTTAGACTCCAATTAGATGCTAATGGATCAAAGATCAATTACCATCTTTAGATGAGGGAAGCATATTTATTTGGTGCTTTTCCTTTTCATTTCTTCCAAATTACTATATATAAATTCCTTCCCTTCAAATTACTTATCTCAACAAATTCAACTCGAGTACCATGATTACAAATATGAAATACTTTGTAAATACTTCAAATAAATTTGAAATACTTTGTTTCAATTTGTTTAAAAATTTTGAAATTTTGTTAACATCTTTTAAGGAGAAATTTGTTAAATTTATTATCTCTGTTTAAATTACTGAATCGGTTGAACAAATATGCTTGAACTTTTTAAAAAATCAAAAAATCTTTTTTTAATATAAAAAATATAATTTTCCTTGACTAATTTTCACGTTTCCCTTTTAGGTAATCTGATGGTAAATATGCTGTTATACGACTTTCTCTATTTACAATTGGATGCCAATTAAATAAGCTTTTGATTAGGAAAATTATCACATTATACTTATTAGGTGGGTCTCATGCAATACTGGAATATGAGTCCTTTAACTTAAAGTAAAGAAGTTAATTAATAATATAACTTTAGGTACAGTGCATTTTATTTTAGTAGAATGCACATTTTTTTATATTAAAATAAAAATAAAAATAAAAATGTGGATATTTAATTTTTATTTATAGTTTTGTTTAAAAACATTATGATAACTTTTAACAAATGTGAAATTTTTTGAGGGACTATAAATGCAGACTGAAAAATAAAAATTTATATTATTGCTTTATTTGATGTTGGTTGTTTTATATTAAAAATTTAAACCAAGAGTAGATTATGAAGAGAAGAACTACATTTCATTTAGACAAAAATACTTTCCCTTGTGGACTTATTATTTTAATAAAATTGCATTTAAAGAAAAAAAGATTAAAAAATAGAGGCAACCAAATAGTGGTGTCTCGAACTCACGACTAAAGAGAGGAAACTCATGGGGTAGAGGGAAGAATCGAAGGGGTGCCGTGGGTAGTCGATGATGAAGGAATCAATGCAGTTGGGCTGCGGTGGACGAAAGAGATGGAGCAGTTACAAGGAAGTAATGGGGTGGTCTTATGGCAAAGTAGGAAATCATTCTTAGTTTGATTACAAGTAATTTTTTCCAAGAAGAATCTTGAAAATGAAGTTAATACTTTTGTTGCAAGAATCTATTTTATCTCAAGCGAATTGATGATTCAAAATAAATAGGGGTAAATAGCACAAAGTGCCCTTCAACTTTCAAAAATTTTGGTTTTTTTCCCCTCCAATTAATTTTTGACAAATCCTTCCCCTTCAACTTTCTAAAACTCTCCAAATCTATGCTTCCAATGAATTTCATTGTTAAGTTCTAACATATTGCATTAAAGCTAGGATATTTTTGTCTTTATCATGGCATGTTATTCTTCTTATTTCTTTTCTTCGACACTATATATTGGTTGTTGTCAAAATGCGTCATTTTTCCCTCTTTTCACCATAGAGCTTTGATCCAAAACTCAATATTGAATCAAATGGCCACGGAATTGGCCAAAATGGAGGATTTTCGCTACAATGACCAATCGAGAAAGGTGATTTTCCAACCACAATACTTTGTCCAGGATTTTGGGTTGGGGGAAGGGGGGGCAACAGTACTTTAAAGCTTAAAATCATTAAAATTGCTCATTACACATTATATATCAATATTAAAACTCAAAGATTGCACAACAATAATAAAATACATCAAAGGTAAAACTTCAATGATACAACAATCTCATTCACAATTTTAGCTCTAAATCAACTATATCCAAATTTATGTTTTGCATGGCATTCTATTGATTAGAGGTATCTCAAGATCCAATAGTGGGACAAAAGCTTCCAATTTATCCAACAACTCATCTGTTGAAGTTGCTACAACAAGAATTCTTAGTCTAATAGAAGATATCAACATATGTTTAATAGCTAAATCGAGAAATGATAATAAATAGTCAAAAAAATATACATTCAAAATATCAATTGGTTTAGTGTGCAATTTGAGGCTAGATTAAGAAGTGATATTGAATAATTATTCCAACATCTCATAACATCCTAGTAAAGTTATGAATGCATCAACACGTTGCATCATGATAGTCATTCCTTAATATATAGAGTTTGTTTGTATTTCAAACACAATTGTCTTGTCATAAGTTGTACTAAATGCAGTTGGAATTATACTTACTGTAAAAGCATTCATATTATGTGTTTTTTGAGCAACTACTCCTATTATTCCAAAGTTTCTTCTCCATAATGAGACAAATATTGCGAGTGATTAATATTCTTCACAATTCTAGTACGACAGACACATATAAAACTTTGTTTCTAACTGTCACACCTCCAAAAAAACCGATTGTTTTTACTATTTGTATTGAATTTCGTTTGATTTTTTTTGTTCATTGAGAATTTGAAGAGTCACAGGTTTGCACAAGTTTAGATGATATGTCTTCCATAAATAAACTAAATATAAGAAAATAAATGATAAAGAATAAGAAGAATGAGAAAAACAAGAAGTATAGATATCTTGTTGGGTGTAACAAAGAAGAAATAAAAAATGAGGAATATTTGTAAAATAACTAGCTCCCAAAAATATTAGATAGTTAATTGAAGTTAATGTCCAACTAAATGGTGAGAATCTATCTATTTTTCCCAAACGTCAACCTCATTTAAGTAAAAGTAGTTTTGTGAAGAAAATGAGAAGTATGTTACATACGTGCAAAGTGGAACTGCAATCGAAAATGTCATTCCCTTAAATACTTATCTAGAAATCAAGAAAATAAAATCACTTTCATAAAAGAAAGATTGAGTAAAGAGTTATTGGATGGCATCCGATTGACTCTTGAGATGCATCCTTGTGGAAGTGTTCAACGATAACTTTTTAAATTATGAAATAAATTCAAAGATTAAGACAAATGTTATAGTCCCGAAAAGTTTATTTTAAAATATCTTGTATGCAAGTTTGTACAAAAACTTGATGATAAGAAAATCAAATATGTAATGTGAATGTATTTAATGAAGTTTCAATTGTAAAATTGTTTTATCTAATAACAAGTTATATCATTGTATCCTATAGTTACTAATTAATTACAACTAATTTTTATTAATTATTTACTAATTTTAGCACTATTCATAAAATTGTAAAAATCTTAGGCTCCCTCCCTTGCCCCTATCCATACGGTGTTGTTGAGATAGTAAAAGTTGAATCACTATTGCTTAATGGTAATATCGCTGGTCTCTTGAGGTTAAAGACTTTCAAATGCTTTGGTTTTTTTATGGAAGATGTCTTGTTCCTAGGAGGGACAACATGATTGAGAAAAAGTTGGGATCTCTATTAATAAAAGGAATAGTGCTATTGAAATTAGAAAATTTGGAGAACTTCATATCTCTAGCAAGCAAGTTTGGAAAATCTAACCACCAACATCAATTGTGACAATACATGAGCTTAAACGCCTGAATTTTGACACAATCCATTTGAAGATGGTGGCATCTTCAAAGTCAAGATTTGTTCCTACCATATTATATATTCCTCTCTTCTCAAAATATAAGATACTTTTAGACTTTTTAGAATTATTTTCTATATTTTTTCTAATATTACCCTTACTATTAAATGAAGAGTGAGAAAATAAATGTTTTAGTTTCAAAATTTTAAGAAAAAGTATAACATAATGAATAAGAGCATTTAATTAAACTAGAATTTCTCCTTAATATGTGCGAAAGACCCAAATTATCTTATATTTTGGAACAGATGGAGCAAATGATTTTGTAAAAAAATCCCAATTCTAATAAAGGCAAAAGCAAAAATCATAACTTTTTCTACTAGATCTTCCACACCAAAATGCATAGTTTTATAAGAAGGGGAAGAAGAAGAGCATGCCCTAAAAAAGATTAAAATACCCTAGCTTTAAAGCAGTCTGTTACAACTTAATAACAAAATTTGACTAAAAGGGCAAGTTTCAGAGAGTTTTAGAAAGTTGAAAGGCAAAGATTTGACAAAAAATAATTAGAGGACAAAAATAAAAAGTCTGAAAAGTTGAGGAGCAACTGATCACTTTTTACACAAATAAATAAACAATTCATCATAAAGAGATATGAAGTTCTTGAATTTTTTTTAAAACAAAAATCCTTAACACTGTCTAAAATTTTATTTTAATCCAACAATAAAATTAATTTTATAAATCTTGTTTGTTATGAAAATACAAACACATATTATTTATGTATTCTTCTTGTTCAAAGACAATGTTAGTCCAATCGTACAATGTGTTAGAGATGTTATTTACCAATTCTTGGTCAAAATTAATCTTTATTGTTAGAAATCAGTAATCCTAATTCATACAAGAGATGATTTGTTGATTATTGCTATAGATGATTTTTTTTTTCCTGATATTCCCCATCCCCCAAACCCCATAGTCATATCAGGACATTTCTAATCTATAGGGCATTGTCCTTCATCCTTTTATTCTTTCTCCCAAGTCTATACAAAATACTACCTACGTGTGTTTTATATACGCAGACTCCAAGTGTACCTTCCATCTTGAAGTTGGCAAATATGTCCTTTCTTAGGAAGACTTGAAATATATTTTCAAATAGAATCCTAGTGCTACTGTGGTCACGTTCCATCCATAACTCTCTTGCGCAGCTCTTCTAATAAAATTAATGTACTTGTTTTAATTATTGATTAACCTACCCTTTACTTAGTAATGATATATAATTGATTAACTGTACTTAAAACAAAATAATACAAAGAGATATACATATATTAAAGACATTTTATTGTAGGTAATAATACTTAAAAATTTTCTAGAGTAAATTAATCAAATTCAAAAATAAATACTCCTTATATCTAAAATTAAATGTATAAAGAAAATAAATATTTATTTCCAAAATAATCATACTTTATATTTACAAGTTAACAAATAGTTCTTTAATTTAAGGAATGTGAATGAATTTCAATACCCCAAGTCATGTGTTTTACTAACCATCGAAAGTGAAAATGGTAAAATTTAGCTTAATAGTTAAAATTCTTTCTCAAATATAGGTGTAAAATAAAAAATAAAAAAGTACCTTTGCAAGTACACTTTATTTACATGCAGTCGGCTCCATATAATGTTTCAAGTAACAAAATACGTTCATTAGCACTCAAATCTTCCAGAGGTAAAGGAATTCACAATCAATTTAAATAGGGAAGATCACTGACTGAAGAAGAAATTCATGGGCGGAGGAAGCAGAAAACTTCATGTATTTCACAACATATGAAATTTTAATTCCTCCAAGATTCCAGAGTCTTTCCTTGATTTTGTGGCCTAGAATCTGAACAATACTAGTAGTGATCATCTTCGATCATATCTAGTAATCATTTCTAGAGAACTGCATGCAAATTTCCTTAAGGCTAAAATTACCATCACTTACCCCAAAAAAATTTGATTTGAAAAGGAAAGGCTTAAACAAAAATCCAGAAAATATTGGAACCATAATAGCTTGACATTTTTTTCCCCCATAGGGTTAATTAGTTCCTCCCCAATTCTCGATAGCATCCGAAATCACTTGTTTCACCTCCTGAGCACTGATGCCTTCCTCATTTTCATCATTCTGTAACAAAAGATTTGTAAATATATTAATTCGTCGAGCGCCGACTAATTAAGCCATAATATAAATAGGGCAGTTTATAGAACTATTGGTTTCTAGAGAAAATTAAAGAATTAAAAATAATGCTTTTCTTACTTCTCCTCCAACAGCTTCAAAATGGAACCTATCGGCACAAGAAACCCTAGCTTCAAGGACATTAAGCCCCAGATCTTCAAAAGCTTCTAGAACGGAAACGAGCAGCCCAGGACAACTTTTTCCTGAATATACATTTACTAAGAAACCTTTCTCTAGCGTTTGCACGGTCACTTTCTGCAAAATAATATTGAAAAGAAAACTTAAATACTTCAATTTGCGAGGATTAAGGAATGGCACAATAGGTTCTAAATGGTAAATAGGGCAAGTGTTGAACATATTAATTATTACATGTCGAGAATTTTGGCAATTAGAACTTTGTGCAGCTGCCGAGATGTCTTTGTTTAGCCTTTCCACTTTCTCTTTTAGCTCCTCAATGTATTTTGATGCATCCACTATTATTGAGCTTTTGTTAAGCTGCCACGGAACACAAATTCAAGTGAAATCAGCTCCCACAAAGTCTATTTATAAATACCTTATAATTAAAAACCAGTATCAATCGAATTAAAGATAAGAAAAATAAACAAACATAAACATATATGACAAAGAAATTAAAGGGCTTGATAACTGATGCAGCAAAAATATGAAAAAGTATTGGAGAAACAAATTAATCATGAATAAGAAGCAATTGATGTTCAGAGAATTACTGCATGAGAATTAGTGATGGAACGAAGAAGTTGAAGCTTCTCATGCAGGTTGGTTCTGTTTTGCTCTCTAGAGACCATTGGATCTTCTTTTTATCGTACAGTTTTTTTTTTTCTTTTTCTCCCTTTCTTCTGCTTCTCTATTTTTCCTTGTTCTATCAGAGAACTCATCAACTTCTGAAGCTGACCCTTTAAAAAGGAGATGCGTTCTCGAACCAATGACATCTCTTGTTTGGTTGCCCTTATGACTGTTGATCCAGAAATATCAAAATCATATACTTCATTTTCACCGGCTTTAAGTTACGATTTTGCCCTTTTGAGTAACAACAAAGAAGGTGTTTTCATTAATTGAATAATACTAGTCATGAGATATAATTTGTGTGAACTATTGAACTAGCTTGGAATATGTATATATTGGTGTATTATATTCTAGCCACACTTTCTATGTTTGTAGATTACTGTTTGATCAAGCCAAACAGTAGTGGATGAGAAATTTCCTAATATCTTAGCCATGCTGCATGCATGCAGCATGCATCATAAATAAGACTAATTAATTAGTTACAAGGAAAATATTCAAAATATTCATATGTCACTCTCTTATTCGATTTTGTAAAGATACAGATATGCTGCGTACATTATCGTCATCTTCCATTTTTTTTAGTATAAAATTAAGAACAAATATTTATACACTATATGTAACTCACCAACTAAAATTTGTTTTTCTTCTTCGCCACGGATTTTATCGGTTCATCAATGTACATAGCTTGTAGTTGGTATATACATATGTATTATTCATTCGTTGAATATAAGGAAAAAAGGACAAAAATGGGCAAATTAGTCATGAATGCATGAAGGGTATAGCAAGTAGAAAGCAGGAGCTCGTGATCATAGGATATATTGATTTGGAATGGTGAAATATAACACAAAGAGAAATTATGTACTGTGTACTGTATGTGATGGATGGATGGATGAAATGTACGTTATCGAAAGCTGCGAAGGAAAGAAAAGGAGTCTTATTTGAATGTTTCATTTTGTGAATTTTGGATGCCTCCAAATGCTCCTCACGGGGAATTTGGAGCTCCCTTTCTCTCTTTCTCAAAACAGCCGTCACATTTGTCCTCTCTCTCCCTCTCCCTCTCTTTCCACACGTGCCATTCCTTCTCCCCCCCCCCCCTTCTGATATTCTAATCATAGTTTCTTCAAAATTACGTTGTCTTCAAGAAGATCCATGAGTCATTCAAATACATGAACTAATTGAGAATCGTGGATATATATATTTGATTATATATACCATCAAATTCAAAGAGATGTTGCTTCTGATTGAAAGAAAGTTGTTATGATGATCAAATTCAAACTTATTTTCGGTCAAGAAATTTCTTTATAATGAGGGTAAAATGGAACTTGCCAACTAGTTAGAGATTGTTTGGTATCATTAATCCTAAAAGGGGTGCACGAGATGGGCTTATGGACCAAATCAACCATCCCTATCATGCCCAAAGAAGACTAAGGTTTTCTTAAGAATAAAAACATGTATTATTTTTACGATAGGACGATAGATATATGGACCAGTTAGAGATAATTTTTCGTTTCTTTTTACTATGTAAATGATCCAATTGGTTTTTGGATTCTAATGGACTTTACAGAACTGATTCGATGAAATATTTATAATATCCAAATCCAGCAAAGATATCACGAGATGTTATCAGTATATATAGGAAGAGCAGTTCATTATATGAAAGTTAGTATTGCTTCTTGCTTGCAACATTGTCTCCATTCCTCAGTGACAAATTACGTACCCACCCATTCACATGTGCACCCATTAATCATTACAAGAAAACAATTCACTCCATACATATGCACTGCTTCCACCTTTGTCTCTAGCCACTCCACATTATGTTCCTCTTTCTGGGCTAATCAACTCCTAATAATATGTATTACCCATTTCTTATCTCTTCAATCCCCATCTTTCTAGGATTCCCATGAAATCAAGATTATGTGTCCTTTAATTTATGTCCTTAAATTTGTTTTAACTCGTACTAAATTAACATGGAATGTCTCCTCCAAGATTTTGGCTTCTTCAACTTCTCAAGAGTACTTGTTCCGACGTAACTTTGTGCGCCATCCATATATGTATGTATCCATGTGATTTCCATAGTATTTAAATAAGATTTTGGGCTGTTTGAGGATGAATAAAAAAAAAAAAGAACATCTATAATCGGTACTCACTTGTTGGAGATGGATGTAATTATTTAGGAAACAATACGATCAAACGTGTAACTAACCATGATGCCCATTGCCGGGCAATTGTCACTCTTCAATCAAATCCTCATGTACTAAAAGGCATATTGATTCTGTAGGTTTTTGGCTATGTCGTCCAGTCGCTTCATCGCTGTAGTTGAAAGAAATGAAAAGAAATCTAGCCCTACTTGCTAGTCTTAATCGGTCAGTAGAGAAGTTGTGGATTGTAAATAAGTGATTACATACGCATCTTTCAGTAAAAAGTTGCTTGGATGAGTGGAATTTGTGAGATCCACTTTCCTCACAATCCTTTTCCATGTTATGTTTCGCTAAGTTCGTGGTGCACTTTCTACTATATATAGTCTTAGTCGTGTCGCGTATGATGTGATATATTTGCCTCACCTTCTTCCATCCTTATCTCCTTCCATAATTATATCTTGAATCAAACATTAGATGTACTTAACAAATTAAATGAAATTATTTCATTTCTGTTTATCATTTACATGTATTTAGAAATCATATAGACTCAATAGTTAAATTATGAAATAGATGAGTAATTTTATAAATATTTGTTTAATTATTGCAATGATCACGGCATCAAAAGAAATGAGTCAATATGTGAATCAGTAGTAGGCTGTTACCATATGTTTGGAGTCGTCGAATATTCTGACTGCCATTAGTCACATGTTTCACAATCAAAAAAGATTATCAGAGTGCGCACCTGTGGTACAAACCCAGAAGCTAACAACAGACTGCAAACTTTGCTTCAAGGAACAGAGCAATTAAAATACTAAAGATATAATTGATAGACTGATGCAAATTGCAATTTCCAATGCAATTGGACTTTGATACTGAAATGGCAGTGCTCATTTCATTCCTAAATATAATTCAATATCTTGTTCCCAAAGACGTAAAGATTTTGGAGAAAAAGTTGAAATTAAAACGATTTATATTTATTTAATTACTCTGTGTTTGATTACTTTCAAATATCCATAATTACTCTAATATAATTTTTCTATTTTTCTTTTTCAAAACAATGATCATTTGATATTCCTCACACTCATATTCATATGTCACATCTCCCAGCTCCTATTCATTTGTCGTTCTCTAATATCAAATAATTTATTTATTATTATTTTCAAAATTACCATTTTAAATTTTAACTCCACCCTCAACTCTCTTGTTAGAAGTTTGAGATACTTAAAAGGTAATAGTTGTAGGTTTGCAGCACTAAAAATTGAAAACAGCCCATTTAAAAATCTTTTTTTTCCTAATTAAAATCCAACTATTGACCACAAATATTGGAGAACAAACTCTTTTTTGTTCCTATCAACATTCAACTGCTGTAATATCTGATGATTTGGCTATTGATGCTTAGTAATGACATGCTTTTCTTTACCTCATAAACAGTGGCAAGTGAAAATAAGTGATAGATAATTGCATGAATAATGAAATTTGAGAGGGAAATCTATAGAGAGAAATATGAAAGGTAATTTTGGAAAGCTCGATAAAATATTCATGGAATTTTTAAAATCAACATTTTTTTTTTAAAAAAAATGTGAAATTTGATCATTCATGATGACATATAAATAGAAACAGATGGAGTAAAATTGACTAAACATTTTAATTTTTTTTTCTAACTTCGCCCTTCAATTTTACAAAACCAGTAAAATACTCTATTGTTTCAAAATAAATGACTTTTAGCCATTTTGTATTAGGTCAAATTATTTTACCTTTGATACTTTTCAATAATCAATAATTGACTTTCTTAGTTTACCCCTATTTAATAAATTAAATTTACTCTACAAGCTAGAGCAACTCCCTAAGAGTACTTATTAAGGACATTTGAAACTTCATATAATTTTTTTTTTCATTGTTTTCATTTCATCTCTCTAAATATATATGCAAAAAATAAGCCAAAAAAAAAACCTATTTACTTTGAAATGGAGAGAATATCTCAATCAATAATTTACTATCTTGAATACAAATTTATGACTATTGATATTTCTATTGTATCTAATTCATGCTCTATCTTTACTACATTAATGATGTGACATGAAATATAATATTATTTCATTTATTTGTCTGTGATTAGAATAATATATATCTAACACATTAATAAGAAAAATGAGTATATCATTAAGAATTGAAGAGAATTAAATAAATATACACATTGACAAAATATAGGATGCAGTCTTTGAAGTATACCTACTAATGGCATGCTTAATTCTATTATGCCAGCTTTTTACCTCAAAAACTTCATATAGTTAAGAATTTAACATGACAATTATGTTTAAATATTGGAACCGATAGTTTAGATACGCGTGCCCTTCGAGATCATGAAATGCTTTCTGTGTTTCCCGTGACATCCTAAGTTTCTACTTTCTATATATGCATGTGCCTTCAACATAATACCAAAAATACAAAAACAAAAAATGAAAAACACAAACAAAAAAGAACATTCATGGTACCAAAAAGTTTAGACGTCCTAGGGCTTTTAAATTATAGATCACGAGCATTCTTTTAGTGGTCTGTTATTTTCGAATCGATTAGTACTAGGTGCAGAAATTCCTTTACACAGTATACGTTATCCTTTCTTTTTTGAGGTTTGTAATATGTAATCCTTTGCAATATGCAAAAACATAGCTCACATGACTTGCTCTTTGGGAAGGTACGTTCACGTGAAAACAAGACAAATCAATAGAAATTTGTTTAAACCACAAAGTTATGGGGCAATGAGTTTCTGTTCTGCATTTCATACCCAACAAAAGCGCAGCAAGAATTGCAGGAGATAGACAACAAAGTCGGAGTTTAAATTGGACCCTATGAGAAAATAATAGTAATAGCAACAAAGACATGATCAACAGACATGGATATATTCGATCAGCCAAGATTTCTTGTAAGTTTACAAGCCAAGAAACATTTTTACTTTAGCAGATGATTAAAAAGGACGAAGAAAATGAACTCACCTCAGCCACAAAGCATGAGAGACAGCTCTGCATAATCTGCCGAGTTATTTATTAGAACATGGAGAACTGGGACACATTTCTTGACATAGTTCCGAACTAGTTCTTCAAATCGAATGCTGTCACTCTTCAAGCTTAGTCAGTAATGATTTTATTGTTGGAATAAAAATTTCCCTACTGCAAACCAATAACAAAGAATTATGAATAATGAACAAATGCAAGTTGGTTCATGTGCAAACAAATGAAAAACTTTAGTTGATGTGGAAGGTGACTGGTGCTGGCTTTGCATATGGAAGTAGGCGCAATAGAAGAAACAACTCTATCATAAATTTTTCCAGCACCAGAAAACTCAAAGGTACTCCAAGTAATCAGAATTAGTTCCCTGTTAATTTAGATGAACCAAGAGCAGAAGAATGGCCAAACTTTGGTTGACAGTATAATATAATAAGTTGAGAATGATGAGTTAATGCCATGAACGTATTGCCTATGATCAGCCTGGGTTGGTCTTATTCGTCAGTCTTTGCATTATTGTTAAAGTCTGCATATTGAGTAATACATATTTATATATGAACTTAGGATGCATACTTTTCAATTTCTACAGGCATAAAACCATCAATCTTGACAGCTCCACAAAAGCCATGCAGTTGAAAGTTTACAAGAAAAACAAAGAAGATGATTGTTTTTATGCAAATGAATGCATCCACTAGTTTTGCTCAGTAGGCAAGTTGACAAACTGATAATCATGAGAAAAAAGGATACCTGAGTTTAAGTTTCTGTCTCCTAAAAGCATATCAAAATCAAAACCATTGAAATAAACAACTCTCAGGAACCTGTTCATAAAGCATCGAGGATGGTAAAAGTACAGAAACTGCTTGATATGGAGATTACACTGAGAGGAAAAAGAAGAAAACGATTGGAGCATTTCCTAACAATTAAACCCACAGCCGAGCAAATATAGTTGCAAAGCATCTTTAGTAAAAGTGTTCAATATCGAATCTGAGACTGGTGGCACCCCAAACTCATATTCAACTTGATACTTGTTCTAAAATCTATATCTGCTAAAATTTATATCCAAGTAGTTTAGAATTTTTCCTAGACTATTTACCTTTTTACGCATCTAAATTCTAACGGCAAACACTAAGGGGAAAAAGGTTTCTAATTGCATTATAACTAAGCATGCATATCTGACATTACCAAATGTCTTTCTCTTGCTAAATTTGATTATTGGCATTTAAAATGATTTTATTAGATTGTACTCATGATCCAAGACAGTTTCATCATCACACATAAAAAAATAGAATATCTAAAAATAATTCACGAACATGTAGAAAAACCATACCGAATTTCTGAATTGTTCAGTGAATCTGTGCCTCATAAAGTAGTAATGTTCTCTGCTTCCCAATCACAACTTAGAATATAAATGGGGCAGTGGCAAAAGATAACACAAGACTTCATATTCTCTTTGACAAATACCAGCATGCCACCTTTGTTCCACAAACCAATGTGTTTTACTTAGATTCCTTGAGTTCATTAGCAATGGATGCCCCACCTTATAGTCCTCCAACAAAGATTTCTATTTTTAAGAACTTGTAGAAATCCCTTATCTAAAAATATCTACCTCAATCCTCGCCCTGCAAGGCATATTTTAGATCTGGTACATAACCATATAACTTTAACATTTTTCTTAACTCACCTAACTTGGGATATATCTCATCCTTTTGAGGGTGTTCCTTATCTTTAGCATAAAATGTGTGGACTCTACCTTTCAAAGATATGCTACTATAACCTGGTTCTTTCTTAACACCTTGCTCTCTCATCACCTTCCTCCATTGAAGTCCATCTCTGGAACTACCTCTTTCCATATATGTGTTGGACAAAAGAACATATGCAGCTGAATATTCTGGTTGGGTGGAAAGAATCTTCTTGGCTGCTATTTCTCCCAACTCAACATTGCCATGGATCCGACATCCTGCTAACAATGCCTGCCAGACCATTTCATCTGGTTGAATTGGCATTGTTTTTATAAATTGAAATGCTTCATTAAGAAGGCCAATGCGGCCAAGGAGGTCAACAATACAAGCATAGTGTTCCATTTGTGGCTTCAAACCGTATCTTTCAGTCATAGACCAAAAATACTCAAGACCTTCTTCCACCATACCGGCATGGCTACAAGCAAACAAAACACACAGTAAAGTAACTGCATTGGCTCTAATATTCAAATTTTCCATTCTCCTGAAGAGTTGAAGTGCATCAGTGACACAACCATGTTGGGCATAACCTGATATTAAGGCAGTCCATGATACTACATCCGGTCGGGATATGCAATTAAAGACCTTCCTTGCCTCTATTAAGCAACCACACTTAGCATAAACATCAACTAAAGTACTGTTTGTGCAGTTGTCTGCGTGCAAGCCACTTTTGTAGAGAAGACCATGGAGTTGTTGACTAAGATCAAGATAACAAAGACCAGCACATGCAGTAAGAATAGTAGAAAATGTAAACCCATTTGGCATACAACCTTCTTCTCTCATTTGAAAAAAAGCAGCTACTGCTTCTTCCCATGCAGAACACTGACAATAAGCACCCACCAGCACTGTCCAGGATACCATATCCTTCTGTTTCATCCTGTCAAAAATTTTCCTTACATCTTCAGGAGAAGTACATTTAGAATATGCATCTGCAATAGCATTTTCAATACTTAGATCTGTTGAAGCACACCCAGATTTCAACACCATTGCGTGGACCTGTCTCAAAAGCTGGGAACACTTCAAATCGGCAAGTGCATCAAATACACTACAGTAAGTGTAGACATCTGACTTTATATTGTTTTGACACATTTCAATATATAGATTTAAAGCTTCTTCATTGTGTTTACAGTCTGAATAGCCACCAATCATAGCATTCCATGGCATATTTAGCCTACATTGAGAAAAGTTTCTATCAAAAACAGAACGAGCATCCCGTAAAGAACTGCATTTTGAGTACATATCAATTAGTGCAGTGCCCACACGGACATTAGACTCCAAATTCAATTCAGATGCACATATGTGAATTTGTTTACCCTTAACAACATCACCTAACATCCCTACTGCCGTTAAGACACTAATGAAACTGTAAATATCTGGGGAACATCCATCCTTCATCATCATGAGAAAATAGTTGAAAGCTTCCGAATAAAGGCCATTTGCTGAAAATCCTGATATCATTGCATTCCAAGAGACATCATTATGCTCAGTCATGTGATTAAATACCTTCAATGAATGCTCAATTTCTCCAAACTTGGCATACATGCTTAGAAGTGAAGTACTAACAAAAACATGTGAAATAAAGCCTCTTATAATAATCTGTGCATGCAACATTTCACCCAAATCAGGACGATTCAAACCTATGCAAGACTTTAGGATTGCTGAAAATGCAAATGCATCTACTTCTGTTCCACATTCCTGCATCTTAGAGAAATATTTAAAACTGTCATGAAGCAACCCATTATCTGCACATCCAACAATCATGACTGTCCATGAGAAAACATTTCTGTGTGACATGGTAGTGAATACTGTCTTAGCTGAACCAAAATCTGAGCATTTCGAATATGCATGTATGACATGATTGAGCAGCACCAACAAGTTATCATCGGCAAAATTACATTTTAATATATGCCCATGTATTGCTTTTGCTTCTATTAGTGAACATTCTTCTGCATACTGATGCAGAAGATCAACCAGTTCCTGGACTTCAGTCTTTTTAAAAGTTTCATGACTAGACTTGAACAGCTTTCCTCCAGAACTTATGTTCCCTTTTGTGGGGGTTTGAAATGAAAGACAAACTGTGGATTTTCTGCCCTGCAAGAAATTATTCTAATTGTCAATATTAATTCATCAAGTGTCTTAAAGAAAATGGGCAATATCAGTGGACGAATGTCACTGTTGCGTAGGAAGAGCCGGATGCCATAAATGTAAATTACTAGTTAAGTCTAGTTGTAATTGTTAGTAATATGAAGGGAATTAGCAAGAAATATCAACAGAGATGTTCCATCTGCAGAAGATACTGCATGTATATCTGAGAGAAAGACTTACTATGTCATTTGAAATGGGGGTATGAGTGTTAAAAAATAAATTGTGTCCAGGATAATCATAAAATGGGGGTAAGCATGTTGTAGTAGGTGGCGCTGCAAACATTTGGAACACGAAGTGCATTATTCATTTGCTTTGTCCAATTTGCTCTGCCACTCCATTGAACAGTTTTTGGCCTATAAAGAGCACAGAAAAGTCATATATACTGTTGACAGAAAAAACTCTCTGGGAAACTAATTACTAAATTCTTTTCAAATGTCATTCCAACACAGAAAATGAGAATCTATATTAGTTAATGAAACAGAGTGTGCATCAGTATGAATAAATGTTTTCTAGTAAAGAGAGAAAATATATATTTGCACCATAAAGTGGTTATATTCAAATTCAACGAACGGAACATGTAAAATATTATTGAACATCCACATTTTCATGACAATCTGATGCTAAAACGAATCAAATTTTCAGTGCAAAATCAGAGAAGTTGTGGATTCAGCATAAAAGGGTACACAAAGAACTTATTATGAACATACCCTCTCAAATTTTTTCGTTCTACTGAAATTCTATTAACCTCAATTCCCTTATCATACTTACCACGGAAAGGCACATTCAGAATAAAGCAGTTCTAAGGGTAGACATGAACATATCATCTATGAAATTGGAGAGAAAACCACATTGCAACTAATCCTCTAGAGATTTCCCCATAATACAAATAAGTTGAAAATCAAGCTTCCGTATCATGTCATGTTCAGGAAGACAGGAAACGCACGCAATTGATTCACTATAATTGACGTTTAAGAACAAAAGCTTCAACATACATCATTCAGACATTATAAATTCAACCTATACAAATGATACCTTGATTATATCAGCGATAAGTTAGTGCTATTATTAACAAACCAAACCACCATTTTAACAAAGTTGAATAGGACATTAGTTTTAGCAAACTGCTATAGTAAAGGAGAAGAAAACAAATGTAATCAATCCAGTTAGCTGTGGCCTCTTATCAAACACCTAAAATGCAGTAAAGTATATCACTCCAAGAACCCGCATCTTCAAGAAACAACATATAGCTGGATAGAAGAAATTTTTCCATAAATTACAAACTTTAACCAGGTTTGATGCAATTTGATCTTGATAACGGGAAACAAGTCTCTACATCACTTGATTATCATATGAAAATGAAAATTTTAAGAATGACCAGACAAAGACCTGCTGCCAACAAAATTTCCTTTCCAGCAAGTTCAAAATAAACCAGAGCAAAAAAACAAAAAAAAAAACTGATCCTTTATCTTGCTTCCCTGCATCGTAAGTTACAAACTCTTCGTCTCATGCTCATCTCTCGTCCTCCAAACTTCGAGCTACAATTGTGTCCCTCATAGTTAGACTATAAACATTCAAAATTCCATCTACAACATTATCACCCCCTCCAGTACCTCAACATTAGCCAAGAAATTCTGTTGAGACATTATCATACCTTGTGCGACAGAAGACTTCGTGGCTTTGGTCTTGCGCTGGAAGCAAAATCATGCTAACATCTTCTTCGAGAATCAAGAAGTTGTAGTTCAAGAAAGGGAGTGATAAGACTGGAAATTATCAACGAATGATAACAAAAAAAAAACATGTTTTAAAGTCTCTAATCAAAGTTGAATGTTAATGTTAACTTAAAATTACGTTTTGTCAGTTATACTTAGTTTTGTGAATTTCGTTCTGTTAACCATTTTTTCTTTTCTTTTATTTTATTAAGTCAAAACAGTGGATTTTGTACATTTAAAATTATTTTCAAATTATACTAGTGGGATCTCATAATTTATATTAAACAAATATTTTGAACTCTTTTTTAAAAAAAAACATATATTTTGAACTCATTTAATCTATTTTACATTTTAATCTAATTAATTAATATTTTCTCATACATAATTAAAATTCAAATAGTTGGTTCCTCGAAAAAATTAAAATTCTCATTTTTATTATAAAAAATTCAAAAATATTTACCCTTTAAAAGTAAGATTATTTAATCTAAAATTTTGTAAATAATCTTTTTAATTTAATTTTTTACACACATGACGTATAAGTAAATCTAACACTCCCTCCTCTCATAAGACTTATTTTTATTTTCACATGGATTAATAAATTGTATTTAATTTAATTGAAAAAAACTTTTAAAAAAAACTCATTCTTCTTATTATACCCTTCTTTAGTTGATTATAATATTTTTTGAATTTTTTTTGCTAAATAAAAAAATGTGAAAAACTATAATGGTCTTTTCATTTTCATATTTATGCATGATTAATTGAGTGAAATTTTAAAGATGAATAAATTTATTAAAAATATACATTTAGATAATTTTCAAGATAAGAATTTAAATAATTATTTACTACTTCACATTGTTTGACCAATGTAGAATATAAAAAGAAAAAATAAAAACATTATCAAAATGGTACGAGAAATATAATTTGTAACATTTGAAAAAAAATGTTTATTTTTGTATGATTGATAAAGTATATTAATAATGAAAATGATATATTAATAACTTAAATATGATTAGTTGAAACTCATTCTAAACATGAAGATGTCAAACAGAAAAAAGAAAAATTTAATTGTGGTCAAAGATTTATTTTATTCTTATGTAAAATAAAATAATATTCAAGTTGATTTAGAACATAAATTAATTTTTCTTTATATATATATAAAAGATAAGTATTCTGCCCAAAATAATAAAAGGAAGGGCAAATTTCCAAAGGCCATATTTTATGTTCAGGTCCACCTCTCGGGTAAGATAAGGGACCGAAAGATCTTTGGGCCGTCATTGAAGTCCATTCCAATAGCTCGGCCCTGGATATGCTCGGGTTCGGCACTTGGTGGAATCAACCCTATGAACCTCTGCAAAACGCAAAATTCTAAGAGCAGTTTCCACAAGAGAGCTGTGAAAGACGAAGAGGAAGAGGAGAGATGGGGAAGAAAGCGAAGAGCTCAAGAAAGGGGAAGAAGGCATGGAGGGCCAATATAAGCACAGAGGATATTGAGGAGTACTTTGAGAAGTCGACTAAAGATGCTCTCTCCGGCGGTTCGCTTGCCGACGCTCCCAGCGATTCCCTCTTCTATGTCGACAAGTCCAGAGGTATCTCCAAGTTCTCCTCTTTTTCCGGTGGAATTAAGTAATCAAATATTTGGGTATCCTTCATTTTTCGGAAATGGTTTTTTTAATTCGCATATTTAGTGCCTAAACTTTGTGTATTCTTGTATTAACCATCTTTGACGATTCCCCCCCCCCCTTTTTTTTCCTTTCGGGCCAAAATTTATGGTGCTCCTTGTTCGGTTGAAGTAAGGGTATCAGCGTTTTCCTGGCGGGAAGCACAGGTCGGACTATGGTGCTTGCAAGCGTCCACATCTAAGTTCTATGAGTTAATTTATGAAATAGAGAGTGTTTATTGCGCGTTTGGTTTGTGAGATGTATCCTGTTGATAGTCCGCCGTAGTATATTGTTAAGGCAATGAATTTGATTTTTAAAACTTTTTTTTGGAGAAAATTATTAAGATAGGGATCATTTGTTCTGCTTATGATTAATATACTGTGAGTTTAATCAACTCCAATGGATGTTCTGCAATAGCTGGAAAAACATGAACACGGAGAAATATTTTCCCCTCTATTTTTTAGAATTATGGTTGATCTTAGTTTTAAGTCAGCTACTGCCTATTTTGCCAGAACTCTGAAGCATGCTTACGAGTTGAGAGCTGAGTCCAACAATTCCCTTGCTACGTTCTGTAATGTAGTAATATAATAATCATAAACAAATTTCTCAGAGTGACATGTCTATTTGGTTTCAGATCTTTCTGCAAAGCGAAAAATTGAAAAACACAGGCAGAAAGTACTTCATTGTGACAGCTTGCTACAAAGAAATCCCTTCATTCAACCAATTCCATCCTCAAAACAAAAGAAGACCAAGAATAAAAGTAAAGAGATCCAAATATCAAGAGATGCACTTCAGAATAGTGAAAGGGTGAGTCTTATTATTTTATTTATTTATTATTTATTATTTTGGGTGTAAGAGATGATGAATGTGGAAGCAGACTACAAAAGCCACAGTTACCATCCACACTTCTTTTTTCAGGATAATGGCACCTCAGAATCTGGCATGGTCGACATATGGAGCAATAAAGGTATATTCTTCTTTCTTGGAAATTTATTAACTTATTTTATTCTGATTGATGGCTGGAATTTATGTCTGAAAGAATGTACTTACTCTTTCAGGTGAAAACATTGTTAAAAGTAAAAAGGTACAACACCTCCTTTTTGGATCTTCATTGTTACAGTTATGATTTTATGTTTACATTATTATATGGCGATTGATTTTAGTGAGAAAAAAATGTTACAGTCATCAGCATTATCCTTTTGCCTTTTGACCTTCTCAGATATGATTTTTAGCAACACATGCCATGATTCTAATCACTTTGACAACTGATTTCCTTTCATTTCTGCATTCTTATATTATGGTTATAACAGAAGTCCAAGCCTTCGATTATACCTGCCATTGAAATTGATCCTCCTGGATGTTCGTTTAATCCTTCCTCTGAAAGCCACCAGGTTGCTTTTGACATCTTCTTTGTTTTGCATTTATATATTGTTCTGTTACAGGAGATGCTTCTTTATTAATGCTTTTTATGTCCAGGATTCTTTGGCTCTTGCTGTTGCAGACGAGATGCAGAAAGTTTATCAAGAGGAATTAGGGCCTGAGCCTGTCCCACTAACTGTTCCTGGAGAAGTTATTGATGAAGAGAATGTGAGCATCATATTTCTTTTTCATTTGCTGGTTCCCACTAACATGCGGTGGAAGGCTAATTAGCTTACAAATTGTTGCACAGATGTATTTCCTTGATGCAGACGATGAGAGTGAGGATGACAGTCCAAATGAGGGTCAAGATGAGGACCTTGAGAAGAGGTCTGTTGCATATATTGTGCTATCTTGTACTTGATATATATCGATTCATCTATTCTCTGAGCATAGTGGTCCAACTGTTAACATATTTGATAAATATTTTCTATTCATCTATCATCATTCTGTTGAGTTTTGCGCTACATTATTGCTATTAGTCACTTATGCCCATTCAATCACTGATTTTCTTGTAAGAAACAAGGTTGTCCATTTAGATCTTTGGGCGCAGTTGTCTTTCTTGCATCATTGTCAAATTTGAGTAGGGTTTTAGGCTTTATGTAGCATCTATAAATCATTGTTTGTTGCCTTTGTTGTAGGGATTATTTGTAGCTTTTTTTTCCTCTTTGGTTTTCTGCTTGTGTAAAAAAAAAAAAGCACTCCAAAAGCTGAGCTGGATTATGATATAGTGAATCTATTTGACAATTAAGGGTGATATGATCGGGTGACTTATGTCGGTGGTAATGTCTGTGTTGTTATGAATTGAAACAGCAACATGTTTGATGAGTGCAGCATGTGATTGTAGAGTTTGAGAAGCCTCTTTGCATAATTTATGTCCCCCAAATTTTATAAGAAGAATTGCAGAAACTTGGTGGGGACAGAAGTTAAGTGATTTCTTCAGATGTTAGATCTGGAGCTGTAGCATGTATTTTGGTGACCAATGAGATCATATGGTATCACTTTGGCCATCACGTAAACTGAAAGCAGGCCTATGTATAGAATATAGACAACTCCTTGATAAAAAGAAAAGTTGCCTCTAGTGGCTAAGGCTCATAATATTGCATGCTTTGTCTCATGAGTCATGAGTCATGACTCAGTAAGTAAAACTAGAAAATTTATCAAATATCTAGTGATTCTTCGCAATTGCTTGCAGTAGAAAGAAACCTTCATGGATTGCTCTTGTTGAAGCTAATATCAAATCAGCTGGAGACCTTTTCAATCACCAATTGAACATCTGTCTTCCATGTTGAAAAGCTACAATTATCCTATTGTTTAACTGTAGGCCCATCAGAACAAAAGGGTGACAAGAGTGGAGCTAAACCGAAGGGCTAGACATAAGGAACGATTGAGGGCCGGAGAAGAATCTAAAAAGGTGGAGAAGATTTCAACAGAAATTGACAGGTAAGTTGATTTGTTTCCACTTATAATTTTGTTTCGGAAGTCTTAACTTGAAAACATGAAGAGCTTTAAATTGATTGACAATCCTATTTTTAAAATAACAAAAAAAAGGACTCATGAGGTGCAATAATTATTACAGCTTGCCTGAAATCATGAAAGAATAGCTAAAGAGGAGAGGAGAAACGGAGAAGACATCTTCGACGTACTGTTGCAAACAAGAAAGACTAAAATCCTTTCCACCACGATTGGGGAGATACAAGTATGAGGGGTTCTTGCATCTTTTTCAGACTTCTATTCTATAACTTCTCTCAGAATAAGTGTTAGGGGAAGTGGTTCCAGAGATTTTAGAATTGTTGAAATTGATTATGTGCATGCTTATTAGCTTTAAGTTTGGGAGGACATAGCAGGCCATCCTTCCACTTGCAATTCATGTGAACACCCTGTTGCTTCACTTTTAGCTGAAGATGGATGTATTATATGTTGTGTTCCTATTCCAGGTTTGCGCCTGCTCCTCATCAGGTCCTGTTGTCTGAAGAAATCACTGGTTCTATCCGTAAACTGAAGGTTGGAATAGCAATTTCATATTTTGTACAAGTATTTGAAGTGTCAAGTTTTCTTTAGCATAAAATTTGAATATTTGCAGAAGGCTTGGACTCTTCTATTTGCTCATATTCTTTTTTTATTAACAAACAGGGTTGTTGCACTCTTGCAAGAGATCGGTATAAGAACCTTGAGAAACGGGGACTGGTTGCGCCACAAAGAAAAGCAGCAGGTTGGTTAATAGTATCTTCTAGGCAGTGCCAACATTTTTCTTAACTTTCAAATCTTTAGTAGGTGCACTTGCAGTTTCATTGTCAAATCTTAAGTTTGCTCCAAAGAAACACAATTTTCTGGGCTCTTAGAGCTGTTATGATTTCTGTGAATATGTGGGGGCCTCATTAGGTGTCTGGTAGCCCCGCCCCCTATTGTTATCTTTTATGCCAAATGTGTGCCGCATTCAGGTCCCTTCCTCCTCGCCAGCTATTTCATTCTCCATTGAAAAATATTGTTAATGCTATGGAATCTTATTATCTCTTGTGCAGGAAATAAAAGGACATCATTCCCTCAGCATTTTTGGCAGTTTAAACTGATAACAATCAGATGGGAATTCTATTGCGAGCATGAAGGGAAAGTGTAGTTTTACAGAGTTTTATGTTGGGATATCTCCTGTTTAGTTTCTTGGAGATGTAAATTTTGCTTAACTTTTAGTAGATGCAAGAAATGGTGTTTTTTTTTCCACTCCGTCATTTTTTTTGACTTAGTAATTCATATTTTCTCTTCATGGATGAAATGTGGAATGCGCTGTTGTAGTTTGTTGTTCCCCTCAGGAAAGTAAACTAAACTCATAAAATTATATACACCATATGCATGCTTTTACACAAAATATTCATTTGAAAAATGTCCGATGCCAAAACCCGGATTTTTATCTGAAAAAGATTATCTATTATTAGAAAAGATGGACTTCAAGAGGTTCATCAATGAAAAGTTTTCTAACAGATCAAAAGAAATACTTGGGACTGAAGAGGATTTCGCCCTTTCCATTGACGGATGTGAGATAGGACCAGTGGCATTTTTCTGGCCAAGCTATTCCCTTGCATTGAGCCATGCTTGGATGGCATAAAAAATATGGAAGGAAAATGAATGATGAATTAAATATTTAGCACTCTAGCTATAAACAACTAATGTATAAATAATTGTTTCTTTCTCTCTCTTTTTAACCAATCACAGTGTTCGCATTTTTTTTGTTCTTACGTTTTTTTTATGAAAATTTTAAAAAACGTAAGAACAAAAAAATTCTAACACTCTGGTTGGTTAAAAAAAGGAGAAAGAATTTATACATAAGTTATTTATAGCTTAAAGTGCTAAATATTTAATTCATCATTCATTTTCCTTCCATATGTTTTATGCCATCCAAGCATGGCTTAATGCAAGGGAATAATGTTTTTTATTTTTCTTCTCTGGTGGTTTCACTTGCTTTGCCAGAAAAATGCCTAAGTGAGCATTGTCTCACAAATCTCACCTCCGGAAAGACCGAATCCCTCTTAATGACATTTGAGATTCGTTTTTTCTAATACGAAATATCTTTTTCGAGTAAAATTCATGTTGAACGACTATATGATATGCGTCGAACATACATTTATATTAAAAACTATGATGAAATTTATATTTTTAAAATAATATTTTATTTAAAAGCTTCTCGTATGGTATGCCTTATTCTTTATTGATTTCTAGTGGATAATATTGGGGGATTGTTAAGAAAATCTTTGTAGGCGTTGATGGAGATTTTAAGTTACTGAATTATTTTTTTTTTTTGAAAAATGTATAGTTTGTTTTTGAAAAGTAATTTTTTCTGTTTTTTAGTTAAAAAATAGAATAACTAAAAATAACAATATGAAAGGAAAAAAAAAAAAAGCCATTGAGGATGGGGCACCGCACAAGATCGCTAGAAGTCGCTCGTTATTGTATTTTTGCGAAATCATTTTATCAACGTTTTCCTCTTTTTGAAGGCTTAAGATGCTTAAACCTCCCAACCAGAAGCCTGAAGCCCTGTATTTTGTTTTTTTTTTTCTCAAAAAAACATTTGTATTTCAAATATTTATTATTTAATTTTACTAACAACCATCACATTTTACTACATTAATAATCTATAAAATAATTATATTAGTATACAATAATATACAATGGATTATGGAGTAATATTATATATCTTTTTATTAGAATTGAATGTTCACTTTATATTTTGATTAAAATTAAAAATTCATTAACTTTATTTAATTTATAAAATTATCTTTGATTTAATATAATGAATTGTGGAATATATGAATTAGTGAATATAAATTTCTTAAATTAAGATGGTAAGTGGTTAGAACTATTAATTACTTATATATAAATATTTTAAATTAAAAATATTATTAATGAATTTTTAAATAAAAAAGTTTATTTTAAAAAATAAATATTCAATTTCAAAAAATTAAAATAGATATGTGAAACTATAATTTTCCATTAGGAAAAGGAAAAAAAGGAGAATTCAAAAGATTTAAGAAAAAGGAAAGGAGAAGAAGAAGAAGAAAAACTGCCAGATCACAATTTCGACAAATACAACAGATTTTGGTTTAAATGAACAATAAGAACATTGATATTTTAGTCCTTTTCACTTCTTTCGAAAGCGGAGCGCACTAGTAGATTTTGGGGCATTTCTGTCTGGAAATCATGCGTTTGACAGCAACGAGGTTCGGCACTGTAAGTCACCGTTATCTTTGAACTCGCCTGAGTTTTTATGCGCGTAATAATTTTTAACTTTTTCTGGGGCGAAATTGATGCA